>JACJUM010003259.1:3454238-3570883 GCA_020976665.1 Heortia vitessoides | reverse complement strand
TCTAATGCACTATACGGCGGCCTCTTTCAATCTTTTCCACTTCGTTCGGAAACAGAGGAACAAATAAAACATTTTACTTTCATATATTATAAATGTCACTAAAACACAATTTAAAAATGTTTGTCCTGGATGAGGATTGAACTCACGACCATATTACAATATGTAATTGTTGGATAACAAATATATAATTTTACAAAATCTTTATAAAATAATCAGCAATACACATGTTTAAAAATAAATATAATATAATATGATATTAATAAAATCAATCCTCTACATAGAGCATGCGACATGGGCGATAGAATACCCGCATTTGCCCTTCAAAGCTTGAAGCTCACTCACGTGAACGCACCTACGAGCAAACAGAAGCCTGCCAGACAACCCATTTAAATGTCCTATCGATCCATGTTTACCCAGACGAGCTGAGCTCTCAGATCCTCGCAACCATTCTGTCTATCTGTACACTCATTAGCCAAAGGTCTTGGTGTCAAGCGATGACAGTCGACAGGTGACAGCCCGGACGAAGTCTGGGTGGTGAGACGTGACGTATTCGGTGCACTCCATCTGATTGTGAACCTTCCAATTTAATAACCCGTCTATAAATGGTAGTCCGAGTTGAACTAATTTAATGACGGTAGATATTGCACCACAGCTTGACTGGTCACGTCTCCTTATATATAGTTTGGAATGTGGTTCGCGTCTTTATTCGTGTAAAATATAACATAGTTCTCTATTTTTCAATGTTAATAAATCATAGTCCGACATAGTAACAGTAATAGGGATGTTAAGATATGATTTCTGAAGTGTGTAAGCTCTTTTACATTTTGGCACAAGACGGGCCCGATGGCGCAGATGGTAGTAATTTATTCATGTGCGCCAAGGGTTGTGGGTTCGATCCCCACCCAGGGCAAATATTTAAATATTGATATTTGTGTTTGTTCCGTGTCTGGGTGTTAAATATATGTACTTACTACAGGAATCACAAATATACTACTACCTAAGTAGTATATTTGTGATTCCTCTATTGCCTGGCGTTCCGTAACACAAGTGCTTTAAGTGACTTACCACGGTGTCAGGTCGACGTATTAGATCTTGTGGGAATTTATTATTATTATTAATATTAGTTATAAAAAGCGACTAATGCACCAAACTGACAGATGGCGGTATATCGATCTAAAGCATGTGTAGCTCAGATGCACGGCGCTGCGATTGCCAACATGCTTGCCCAGCGTGGCAATTAAGGGCAATATCCACCCTTTCTTGGGGAGGCCTGCGTCCTGCATGGGACTACCAATAGCTGGTACGATGATAATTATACTTAATATTATTAAATTATTTATAAAATTGACATGTCTTATTTTAAACAAGTTGTCTTCAGCTTAAAAAATACATCCTAAAGTCAAGTTGAATTGGGGTTATGAAATATTGGCGAAGCTGTTGATTTTTTCAACCAATTGATTGTTTAAAAACAAATGTGCCTAAAGTATTCGACAATCTCAGGCACATTGTTATTAGTAATTCACAAAAGGGTCTTCTGCTTTTTTCATCGACACTTCACTAATAATGTAACTTGATTAACCTTTGTTTTTTAATCTATGAAATAATATCAGTGTTTACTAATTGATGGCTGGAGATAACGCCGGTGTCTATTTTTACTTTTACAATCTTCTTTTGTCGGCCACTTGAAGATTAAACAAGTTCAGGTTTTCTCCACCTACGTCACAAATTTAATCAATATGTATACAAAGAAAATTAATCAGACGTATTCATAATACTAAATGAAAGGTATAATTTACAATATACATTTGTAATGACACAAAATGTTATTAATGGTATCGGACATATTTGGGGTCTATTCCAGTTATTTGCCTTAGTTATTCCGCATTGGATTTCACGTTATTGACACAAATAAAAAACTTGTTTCTATAATTAAAGTTTTTTTACCCAATTATCGTGACGACATCCCAAAACAGAGCATTGAAAATAACGCTATGTTAAAACCGAGAGAGCATTCCAGCTAAGTTAAATTTATACTGATCACTAATGAGCACTGTGTGAACATTTTACTTGGCTTCCTCGTTTCGTTTTTTACGAATGTACGAATTATAAAAGACATTTACATGATAAGAACGGGAAAAAGTGGTTAGCATGGAGCTGGTAGCTGTCTGTTAATGAGAGCAGAATAGTTAGAGCAGCGAAAATTTGAAAGTTTAGGTTTTTAAAAAGTGTACTGGCTTTTGTTTTGTTGATGTTTGGTCTGTTAAAAATAACTTGCACGTTTTAAGAGTTGCAGATTTAATGGGATTAATGAATCACCGAGAGGTACCGGTGGAGTAAAATAGTACCATCCTCTGTACCTGGTATCTTAAGAGGCAGGTGAGGTGCCAAAACCGAATACAGATGGCGGAATAACCATCCGAAACATCGAAACTCAAATACTACTCGATGGGGATGGGCAGCAGCATCTTCGCTGCGAAAGTTCACAGTTCTGCGATTGCCACCACGTGGCAATTATGGGCAAAATTCCTAGACCAATGTCTAATAGTTTTATAGACCAATGCCCAAACATAAACATGTTTCTTTGTGCTTGATTTCGGCTGGTGAATCATTGGTATTATCATCACCGTTGTTGTCTTTATTTCAGCCATACTAACTGCTTGGTAAACCCGTAATGATTAGTTTTGGTTTGCTCACGTCCACCGGATTTTGTTGACCATCCAATCAGTTGGTTAAATTTTGAGGGTACTTTTTGCTACGTTGTCACTATTTGACCTTTTCGGATACCAGTGACACCACCACCACCACCATTTTCTGTCTGCATTACCTTTACAACAATAAAAAAGCTTATACACTTACTTTTGTTTTCTTTTTTGACACAAATATCTTATCTGCGCTTGCATAGCAAAACCAATGTTTCACTCTCATATTATTTTTCTAATGCACTATACGGCGGCCTCTTTCAATCTTTTCCACTTCGTTCTATTTACATTTGCATATCATTTGTAGTCTTTTATATCTCCACGTTGTCCACTTTTCATGTCGTATTACATATTTGCTTTCAGTGCCTGATTATACGAGACTACATATATATAGCATGCCATAGCCATTTCGTTTTATTTATTACTCTTAAGGTCCAACAAAGATACATCTATCAGCTTTCGTTGGCCAAAAGTTAAAACCCATGCAGTTTGAAATCCAATCAAACAGACTGACTCTAAAAAACCTACCATTTGTACATTATATATTCAATAACTGTTACTTATTTCAGATTTGTGTAATTTTTCAAACGTATTGAAATAACAAATCTGTGTTTAAGTAAAAAAAGAAATAACTTCATACGTTGAAACGGCAATTGGTGGGACCAATTAATCATCAAACTGAAATCTCTATTAAACATTCACATGTTCACACTTATCAATTTGTACGGAAAAAACTGCATATTATAAAATATTCGGACTACACAATCCAAGTTAATAAAATGGTTGTTTGGCCGACAGAATAAAAATAGTACATAGTGAATTGTTTATGACCCTCCCGTGTACAATTTTAATAATCAGCGTCGATGCATTATACGGTGAGGATTTTTTGAAGGTTTCACGAACGTTTTCCACTGTATACCATTCAATAAACTTATGCACTGTATTCAGATTTCATTGAGACAGAACCAGAGTAAATCTAAAGAAGATCCATTCAGTTCTTTGGAAATTATCCACCCACTAATCACACTTTTGTTGTTGATCAGATTATGTGTGGTTATTAATGGTGAATTTACATTGAACATAGTCATTTTATGAGTCATCAGTAAGGTCTTATATAAACCTGGTGTTAAGGAATAGTGATCACATCGTCGGTGCAAATGGAAGCGACATTGTCTGGAAGATTCCAGGCAATATCGGTAACAGTTAATTACCATTACACCGGCTTGCAACTTATTCGCAATTTATTTATATCATTAAATAAATATATGTATAATATAATTTATTGATATAGAAAGAAAACAAGCAGATTAAACTATAAACGGTTCAATACGAAGCCTGAGATTACCAAATGCAACCCGTAAGATATATTTTTTATAATTTATTATTTGTATAAACAATTAGACATGCCAGAACAAACTATATCGTACAGTTGAAAAGGAAATACATTGATTTACAGAGTTAAAATAATCGAACAGAGTCAAAGAGAGACACGTCCCTTTCTGACCTGTAGATTAATAATGCAAACGCAACTATAATAACAAGAACGTCATCAACAAAAATATTGTAGTAATATTTATTACCAGTGTGTCCCTGCTCCCCAAAGCCGTGCCCGTCGAATGGGGCAATTAAAAAAAAACAAACTTAACACGACCCGCAATAGTTGCGAAACGTCGCAAAATAATGATTGCATAAAATCAGTGAACACAATAAAAACGGAGCCCGCCGCCGGGCCGGCAATCAATTATGGCGCGGGGCGCAGCGCGGCACGCAGGGCTCCGCCCCCGTATCGATCGGCACCGCCCCACGGCTGGCCAGCCACCCTATAATGAATTGGGATTTTTGGCAGCGCATCTCGCGGCATAGACGTGCGCTGACAGTTTTCAAACATTTTTTTTTATTGCTCGACAGTTTGGTTGGTTTAGTAAGCGCACCGTCTAGCCGAGAATCGGTATTGATTGGACTTCAACTTGGAGTGCGATCATGATAGACATATTTTGAAATATGCGTTTTACCCGCGACTCCACACGCTCCACGCTTCGCTTTGAGATTTCCACGAAATTTTTCCCGGGAACAAAAGTAGCTTCAGCCCTTTAAAATGACCCGTCTTTTTGCATGCCAAATTTCTTCAGAATCGGTTCTCCAACAAAGCCATAAAAGTGTAACAAACATACAGAGTAATTTTCGCTTTTATAATATCCTAATAAACATATATATAATAATTGTATAGACACGCATGTACCGCGGTATTATCATTTTTAATATGAATACGCATGTCAGAAATGCTTGCATACATTTCTGTGCTATACTAATATACTAATTTAGTATTTTATATAAGTACTTAGATAACTATTCTGGCAATTTTTGTACAGTCGAATTAAATTCAACGCCACAATATGTCAGATTCCACTCGTTGCTTTCCCTGTTTACCGCTGTTTTAGTCTGTTTCAAAGAGGCGTCATGAATTAGCCTGCTCAGGAATGCATCCTATTTTTCGTCGGCTGCAAGTGATCCAATCGAGAATTTAAATCCAGATGTAAAGACAACAAAGTCTTCTAACACAACTCTATCGATTAAATACATTTATGTAGTTGTTTTTATAAAACAATATATTTGTATGAAAGGACTAATGCAAGTAAGGGAAGCGACAGAGGTATGCCAAGACCGTAGCAATTGCACATTCATAATCTCTGCCTACCCCGCGTAATGTATGTATGTACTATATATGTATAGTTAAAATAAAATTTGTGTACGGATAAACATTTTTCCTACTTTTAATAATAACTTTATTGATCCTGAATCGTTGATAAAGACTATGTTTTTAAATAAATTAGCAACTTTTATATTTTATATGACTACGGTGTGACGTCACATGCGTTTTCATATTATTTACGTAACACTTTAAACGTTTTGCGTATCTGATTGCTTATTTATTATAACTTTGCAATATTCTTTAAAATATACTAACAGCGTCTCGTGGTTTTACTCATGTTATCTTCAAAATTCAGGATGGAAATATAGCTTAGGTATATTATTTAATGATAATAGGTATAAGTCGTGAAGTACCGGCGGAGTAGAAGAGTGCCTCTTTCTGTACCAGGGGTCGTAAGAAGCGAGGGGACTAACGTACCGAAACCGACAGATGGCGGTATATCCATCAAAATATGCGCAGCTATACATACTACAGGACGAAGTCGCGAAGTGGCACTGCGCTTACCACCACGCCTGCAGCAATTATAGGCAAAAAACCCTCTATTTTGGAGAAGCCTATATCAACAGTGGACCTAAAATAGCTGATTTGATGATGGTGATGATAAATTTAGCTATTTATTACGATAACCTTTTATTAGTTCAAGAATGATTTAAATCAGTCAATTAGTTTTCGAGTTTATTTCTTAAAACACAATAATATAAAACTTGTTTTTAGTTTGATTTATATAAAATATAATATACCCTCTGTTACTTGATAATGATGCAGCTTTTTAATGATAAAATAATTATTAAATAAGCAGATTTTGAGTAAATTCGTAACAAAAAAACTTAAATATATTTTTTTATAATGCTTAACGTATTTTGACAAATATTAATTTAATAGTTTTGCTTATAGAGAACTTTTTTTATTTCTAGATGTGTGCTGTATCAAATGTTATAAAGTTTTATAAAAAAGTTCTAGTAATTTTTATTGTTTGTCATTAAATAGCTTATGTCATCTAAATATATACAAAATATTATTTCTACAAATAAAACCGGATAAGCGCGAGCTGTACTCACCAACTGCGAACTCCGTAGGCGCGTTACGATAGATTTCGTTCTTTGATGTTTATAAAGAAAATTTTTATTTATTTGTAAATAATAATAATAATAACTTTATTCAACAACAAAAAGGATACTTAACTAAAATACACTTTGATACTTAAGTACCTAAACTAGGTCTAGCCTGTTGTTATAGGTACCTGTATATATAGATTCTAAATTTTTTATCTGTATAAGACAATAAACCTAACCAACTTTGGTAGGTCTGACCTTGATTTGTATCGATAGAATAAGTCGATCTACTTAACCAAATTTTATAGGTCTTATTGTGAATTCAAAGGGGCTTTAGATTTAACGCCAAATTCTTAAAAGGCAAACGGACAACATAGTGATCCTAAAAGGGTTCCGCATTTTCCTTTAGGTACGGAACACTAAAAATCATGTCATATCCATCCTAATGGGTGGACTCGATGGCGCAGATGGTAGTGACCCTATGTTATGCGCTAAGGTTCGATTCCCATCCAAGAGAAATATTTCTACGACGACATATGTATTTGTCCTATATCTGGGTGTTAAAAATATGTCTTTAAGTATTATATTTGTGATTGTCTGAAGTCCGTAACACAAGTGCTTTAAGTGACTTACCACGGAGTAAGGTTAATATATGAGATGATGTGGGTTATTTATTTATTTTAATTAATAATTCAGAAAAAAATTGTTCGATAAAGTAATATAATCTCTAACATATTAAAAGAGTCACATAAACCTCTTTTTAAATCAGTTAAAAGATCAGTTTTATAATGACCGGTGAAGTCTATACAAAACGAATTTACAGCAAAGCAGTGTTCTTACGACAAAAAAAACAGATAAGAAGTAATAAACGATGCCAAATAATTACTGTGTTAATCCGAACACATACAATCCACCAATAGACCGGGAACCAAAAACAGCAACAACCATCAGTGGCATGTATTATTCCGTCACTAGTCCAGATCTAATTAAAGACATAACGCAGTAAAATCCAGCAGTAGGGGTGCGCCGGCAATAACGGTGAGCATTATCGTAACGGTAATGCGCGCCGCTAATGCAACCCGTTATTTAGAAACACGATACCACCCGGCCGGGGTCGCTGCTCGCAGCGCGGCCCTAATACCCCTAATGTCGTGGTCGCATCTTGCTTTGCTATCAAAAATTGAAGGTGATCACGTTGGGATTTATCGAGGATCGCGTACGAGATGAACGCGATTTTAGTACAAAAGTTTTTTTATTTATTTATGTATAAGTTCTCACGTGAAATAATTTCTACAACATCACAAATGACCAAGGTAAGTCACTTGAAACACTTTTGTTAAGTGCTTCAGACAATAGGGGAATAAATAATAGTTACAGCGATGTCCTCCAGCGCTGGTCTTCCGACAGGACCCAATAATGATGCCTTTAGAATGAACAATTAAAAGAGCGAACATATTTAGCAGTAAGAAAACAAAGATGATTTGGAAAAATTACAAATTTTATGCACCTAAATATGTATATTTAATAAGCTTATTAAAATAATGGACTCGGACTACACGTCCGAAGATATGATAAAGAAAACAAAGACACACAAAGTTACTTTATATCTAGTTTCTTGTAATTACGAGAAGTCTATCTCGCTCCTTGACATCGAAACTATGTTAAATGTCGTGCCGATTCCATAGAGAGAAATAAAAACCTAGATCTATCCCACGGTAACCTGTCTTTGGGGTAAAAAGTAGCCTTCTTATTTTAATAATCCATGTGCTAAATTTAGATGACATTTATTGAGCCGCTCCGGGTTAAAAGAGAAACAAACAGACAATTATATTTGAACTTAATATTCATCGTCATATCAGTCATTAAATGTCCACTGCTGGACACAGGCTTCTCCGAGAAAGGAGGTTTTCTGCCCATAATGCCGCAATGGGCAAGCGTTTTGGTAATCGCAGACCGCAGCTTTCGCGACGGGGATTCTACTGCCCCTCCCCGCCCTGTGCATTTGAGCTGCACTGTTCCCGATGGATATACCGCCATCTATCGGTTCTGGTACCTTAGTCGCCTCTTACGACACCTGGTGCAGTGGGAGATACTATTCTACTCTGGGTCCTCACGGCAAATATTAGTAAGGATTTAAATATTTGTCCAGTGTGGTTATGGAACCTACGACTTTTGGAACAAAAGATAGAATTTCTAACATCTACGCCATCGGGTCTGTCATCATCCGGTCAGTAAATCAGGTCAATCCGATAAATGTTCCGCGTCTGAACGTTTACACAACACAGTGAGCGAAATACTCCGCAACATATGCCTAAGCCCTTTAGCGGCGGTGCATATCCCAATCAATCAAGCTCAAAGCATTTTGTTTACTCATTTCATACTCGGAATATTTCAATAGATACCGCACTAAAGTATAATTTGCCGACAGCACGCGTTGCTTAGTGGTTTCTTATACCTTACCTAGACTTGGCTGCAATTGAAGTCACGTGTTTTTATATGCGTTTGTCCATGTGGATATTATTTTGTGTATTAAGTTTTTATTGAACGTGCCCAAAATAAATTTACCTAACTTTGTATGTAGCAGTACCTAACAGTTTGTCTATAGTTAATGAAAGATCGAAATCTTTAAATTCCGTGATTTTTCTCTATTACAAAATAGTAGAAAATAGGCTTCAATAATAATATCTACATAACTGTTGAGTTGATGAACCACATATATAGACGTCACAAGATTACCATTGTTCAGTTCAATTTCCAAAATAAAAGAGGATTAAAAAAATATTTTCTCCACTTATATCTTAATATAATACTGGACAAATATATAAAGCGGAAGTGAACGTATTAACGAAGGGCCAGGTCAGAAGTACTAAGAATAAACGAGCGTGTTTGAAAAGACTAATGCGAGTAAGGGAAGCGAGAGAGGTATGCCAAGATCGTAACAAGTAGAGATCCATAGACTCTGCCCACCCGGTGGGGCACGGGCTTGATGTATAACACGTCATTCGTCTAGTATACACTACTAGACGAATGACGTGTTTCCCGCCAGATCATAATATCAACACAAATAAAATATGTAACACTTTTTCATTAATCAATTAACACTTGAACCTAGAATCAGATAATTCTCCAATTTACGAGGGTTCACTGGTCCGAGAATGGCCCGCACACGAAACACATAAACCGACATTGGAATACCTCACGGCTGGATATTATCGGTTGGATATTGTTGGAAGATAATATCGGATACTAAAGTACGGATCCGATAACCGAGCGAATGTGATCAAATCCCTGTATTTCATATTCGGAGAGCTTATCTATTTCCATTCGATACGCGTTGGTTTCGCTTTCAATCGTTTGCCTGCAGAAACACTAGCTTTCAATGTTTGGATTAAAAAATAACCTATTCCCTTCCCTGTGTTTGAACTATGAATAATTTGTTCGAGTTGGCTCATTGGTAAAACCGCGTAAATGTCATAGACAAACACACTTCCATTTTCACAATATTAATTACTGATATAGATTAAAGTGAATTGGTATTTATAATTGCAGTGTTTGTAATTAAGTTACAAATAGTTCATTGTCCAGTGCAAGGCAATTTCTCCCCCAGGAAAAGAGGGTATTAGACTATAATTACTAATGCATATCGTATTACTTGAGGAATACTTCATACAAATGTTGTCTATTCGCACTCACCTATTTTTACCGCCAAATAGATGTGTTTCAATTCCTGTGTTTTGGTTGGAAGTGTGTAAAATTGCTGGATATCGTGACATAATATCTTCAAGTCACAAGGTTGGTCGCCCTAGTGAAATTCTTGTGATATTACGAGCGTCTATTGGCTAAGGTAGTAGGACTGTATGCTTGTTTCTCGAACTGGCCTAATAAAAAAAGTAGCTTCACGGCAATAATGCTCCTGCACATACCTGCATTATGAAAAATTTCATTCGATGTGGCATAACTCAGCATAAATAACAATAAACGTACTAGAAAAGAGAAAATTTCATAAACTTATCAAATATATAAGTTTCAATGTAAGAAAGAGAAAACAAAAAGAGATATAATTTTTCTCAAAGAAAAACGAATATTCAAAACGGTTTGCTTTGAAAACTTTCTGGCAGATTTTAAAAGTATTCCAGTCCTTTTAAGCTTAATATCAATGATATTTTATTACAACATCGTTCACACAGATACAGACACAGAAAAGGCAACAACTAATAAAGAGTAAAATATATATATAAAAAAAGTGGTTTTTTTTGCTTTCATATAGAAGATGCCTTTAGAGCATGTTAATTAATGAAAAGTTAGACGAATTCATTGCCTATATCATGACCACAACAGTCGTAATACACTTCTTATTTAATATATCCAAGATTAATAATAATAAATAAAATAACACTAATTTAATGCATTTTATTTTATTCCCAGTACCGCTGCTATAAACATTTTTGAACTATATAATTATTGGCACATAATTTTACCACTTCATATAACTTGTGCAACATATTTAAATTAAAAATTGATTTTCAATATATTGAAAGAAAAATTGAATTCTATTACACTTTAAACTTAAATAAAAGCAATTAAGCTTTTATATACGATACGTCGACGCTTTTGGATACATGTCACTGTAACGACGGTAAATTCCACGGCTAAATATCACGCTAGAACAACGCACGGCACCTAAAAAAAGTATGCACAAAATAAAGGCTCCGATGTCAGTCGTATTTCCCTGCTAAAACATCGGACGCGCGGCTTTTTTGCGAGAGTGCTTAAGCCTAAAACCCAACCAATGGAGTGGGCAAAATTACCGATTCACAAATCCCTTCTACCGCCCGTCTTCCCCTTCCAACATTAAATACAATATCTTTAAATTGGTCTTAAGTACCACCCTCATTGGATATTTTTATCCTCATTATCATAATCCTGTTCCTGTCCCGCTCCCTTATATTAACGGTGCGTAATTCTGTCCCCGTCACGCGCTCTTAAAAGGCTCTACAAATTTAAGGTTCGTTTTCGAATGACTTAGACAAGATTGGTCGAGACTCTTAGCTACATGAGCACAGCGTTGTAATTGTAGGGCCCGCACTTCGTAATATTTTTGGGGTTCCTTAATTTTTTACAAACAGGTTGATGTTTTATGATAAAGCTTACTTTAACGCATTAAATTATGATAGAGATGGATAATTAATGAACTAGGTTTAACATTGTTATATAATTTAATTTTATTAGATATGGTAATAACCAAAGCAATAGAAACTAGCTTGTCATGCTAACACTGATTCGGAATAGTATACAGCACATACTCTGTTTGTACTTATTTAAAAATAGTAATATCACAGAGTCCAAATGCAAATTCTGGCAGAAGGCCTTCTAATAAGCTGTTAACATATAAGGTGATCTTAACAACGAACAAACCTCTACTATAAAGCAAAAAACTCAGCTTTGAAATATCGAGTGTATGATTTATAGTGACTCTGAAAAGAAATAGTTTTTAACGTTTCGGTTTAAAATTTGCTATCATTTATGCGTACCCTACGCATAAATGTTATAAACTTAAATAAGTATTTTAATTAATCATTAACCATACATATTAACGAGAAAATATACAGTATCTGACAAAGAACCATTTAGTATATTCAAAGTTGCACTTTCCCATTCTCCGCGCCGGAAACTTGGTGAGAAGTTCCAGGTGTTTTGCAAGAAATTGTCACCTCCAACGGGTCATTAAGCTGCGACAGCCATAATCGGAGTATATACCAGGTAGATATTATGGGTTTAACTTAAATTAATGCAAAATAATTAATTAGAGCCTCAATTATGGGTCGGACTTTCCAAATGATTTTGTTATATTGTCTTCTTTCAGCTTTATTAACGTAACTGACTAACTCTTTATTTAATTTAGAATTAGAGACAAATTCTTTAATCTGAAATTAAAGTAAAATTCGTCTTATTTCACCGCAAAGAATTTATTAGGGCCTAATTCAGTTGTAAATGAAATAGCTATTTATTTTATTTTTAAATACTAGCCGTTGGGAATCAATAGAGTAGAACAGATTCTCCCCATTTACTAAGATCAGATCATAAACATAAAATGCGACAAAATATATATTTTTTTAAAAAGTTTTTTAAACTTATAAACATCTTCTAAGATGGAATCATTTGAGCAACGCACTGTCCTTTGTCTCCTACCTTTTTTATATTCTGGTTTCACCAAAATGGAAACTCGAATAATGGTATTCCTAACATATCGTTTTCCTACTTTTTTTAACCGTATCTTTGCTTTTATTGGGACAGATTTCGTTTCTACGCCACCCTTTAAAGCACATATCAAATAAGTATGTACTTGTATGTACTCTTCCTTCACTTACACTTCAGTAATTTTGAGGGTCCTACGACAGGTTTGATGAAGCTAACTGTCACGATTTCACCTGGTGAGCTTGATCCTGAGTTACATACGGACTTGAAGTAATAACATGATTAGTAATCATTAAAAATTTATTATACACATGGTCAACCTAATTTATAAGTGTCTATTTTTGTATTTATAAACAAAAGGAAGGTTAGTTAGTCTGGATTTCTATATTATGTTCTGATATTACTAGATGCCATGGTATGTATTTAGAGTAAACCCGAATATCTCTTGATATATTTACTAATAATCACCATTTGTCATTTATTCACTCATTGGAAAGAGTGAAAGTGTTCATTTTAAGTCAATTTGTTCCCCAGGAATAATAGTAGCCCTTGTCAACGGTTGAAAGTTAAATCAGGATGTACAGGAGTTACAAAAGAAGGAATTAGGGTGCGTGCATTATCTATGTTTACCATTTTAAAGTTATCTTTACAGTGAAATGTATTATCGATGAGTAATCTTATGTAGAAACTTATTCTGTTCAAACGTTTTGGTTCAATTCAATGGCGCGGAATAAATCACGTGAATATTCCATTGGGCAAACTAGGCTAGACAAATCCGCAGTCCCTTCTGTTGGAGGATACACCGACCACACTACGCACTCTGTTCAAAACAAACGCTGCGTTAAAAGTCCCCCCTCCAGGCCCGTCTACCCCCACCCCTGTTTAGTCACGCCATTTAGCAGGGCCGGCAAAGGGCTGTAATTAATAATTGATGGGCGAGCGAGTAAGACGTCCTTCTGGTTCTGGCCCGCGTTGGGATTTTTGGCACGATGCGATTGTGGAGTAACGCGGTACCGCTGGCAGTTGACGTTTATGTTGGAAGAGATTTTCGGAATAGGAATAATAAAATACAGAGGTCTTGTACAGTGAATGCGTCTGCCTGCCAAATAAATATATAAATTAACGTATATATTTATAAGATATACTTGATAGAAGGAACTGATCGGATTTCTAGTCAACCAGTACCTACCTACTTTAATAATATCCGTCCGTATAACGGAGCGCGCACAGCTCGCATGTCAGATGACTCGGACTAATGCTAGTGAAAGAATATTAGTAGTAGGGTTCCTTCTACAAAATCTTATAAATATATACATTAATTTATATATTTATTTGAACTATATTAAAAGTAGTGTCGTGTGGTACCGGCAGAGTAGAATAGTGGAATAGCCTCTGTTCCAGGTGACGTAAGAGGTAACTAAGGGACCAAAATCGACAGATGGCGGTATATCCATCCGAGACAGTGTAGTATCCTAAAGGTGAGGTTGGGCAGCAGCAACCCCGTTGCGAAAGAAGCGCTCTATGATTGCCAACACGCTTGCCCAGCGCGGCAATTATGGGCAAAATTTCATCAGGGCCATCCTTGGGGAGGCATATGTCCAGCAGTGAACTTTCAATGACCTGTTATGATGATGATGATGATAATGTTTAAAGTTATTCTGGATTTAAAATCTTAAATCAATTCCTCCCATTTTGAAGCTACAATTCACCTTTAACAAACCAAGAAATTGTATTTTATAGGCGAACGATAAAAGATAATCTAAATCGGAATTGGTGTTATAAAGAGTTAGGTAATATTTTCAAGTTACTTATTTAGGAAAAATAATTTTTAAATGCATCAACGAATTACAGTAAATAATATTTCTTTATTTCGTATAAAGCGTCGTTTGTCTTATTAAGTTGCAGATAAACTCAACTATATTTATAACTACTTAGTTATGAATACCTTGCATTTTCAGTAAATCTAAAAAGTTATTCCTGGAAAAGCATTTAGTAAATAAATGGAAAATTTTAACTTAAAATCATGGAAGCTTCAATGGTCCAACGTAAGTTGTTAGCAACACACCCATGAATGCGACTAGCCAGTAAGCTAGACTAAGTATAGTCCTAATTCATCAGTCATCTCTGTAAGATTTGTTATTTTTGTTGTTTAGGTTAGTAGGTGGCATTTAGCTAAGTGGTTTATATTATATTATTAATAAAACGAGCATATTGATCCGCGGTTGGTATTAATACACCACCGAACTTTTTTTACTATCCTTTTTTTGAATGACAAGTTTGTTTCCAAACTAATCTAATTACTGTATTTTTTTTTTAATTTTGTTTTGATTCTTAGTCCTACCCTAATACAAAGATTCCTTTGTAGTAGGGTAGGACTGAGAATGTTTTTTTGTAAATTCACCCTCTAATGGGGTAAAACGGGGGTGCAAGTTAGCATGAATCCTTGCTGTGTTTTAAAATATTCGAATGCAGAACGAAGGATTTTCATTGAAAGTTTGAAAGGTGGACCTTGAGATCTTTCATACTAAATGTTCAATGAAAATTTAGTATGAAAGATCTTTGATTTTAAAAGTTATTTCAATAAACTGTTACTTTTATATATATACATATATATATATATTTAATATGATTGTAAAACTTAAGCGGATAAACTAATCCGCGGTGCGCTACTATTCTTGTATAAACGTACTCTGGTTAATTAGTGCAGACATCGAAAGCGGTACGTATACGGTATACGTACGCCTTTTATAACAGCAGTGTACAGAACACACTTTTATATTAACGGATCGCACAATTTTGTATTACAGTGCTGGAATATCGGAAGTGAGAGGGCATCACGTACACTAATCATAGGAAGGTATTATAGGTGGCAGTTGTTTTCTTTGCGTGAAGAAAAAGGAAAGCAGCCGGCTCTCTTATCGAGTATATATCGTCAAATAAAATATAAACTCTATCGAACTTCACTGATAACAAACACTATCGCTTAATAAGGATATCCCCTTGTAAAGCGATAGTGTTCACGAAAATTAATGAAACCTAAATGAATTAATATTACTTTAAATTACGATACATATTTGCTAGTTCCAATTGATCTACTTAGAAGTGCACATAATCATTTTAATCCTGCACATTTTTAGGTGCAAACAACTATCTTTTAAAACTTCTGTAAGATTTAATCAGTATCCAGTTTAGGATTTTGGACCACTTTGAGTCTACATCATTGACTGCGAATTATGAAGCCACAGATTATTGTGTTGTTCTTTTAATTACAAATGCGCGCTTTTGTGTAAGCTAAACTTATCCAATAGTCGAAGTAACAAATATTTACTGTGCATGTACAATATACGTCTTAATCTGAGTGATGCGTATATGTTTGTATTACATGATTATGAAATACATAGTTTATTAAATCAACATAATCCATTGATTAACTGAGGGTTAGCAGCTATACCTAAGTGCCGGTATTAAGTGTTTCATATTAGGTGCATATTACAGGTATGATTAACAGGTGATTACAGCCGCGTCATTAATGATATAATTAGTTAGTTAGATTGTCCATTTGATTGTCGGTGTCGCTAATTTATTTGATATGTACGTGGTGACTTTGACTTAAGCCACGTCGATGGTACAGCGATGTACTTAAATTTAATCTGATTTAAATTCATCAAAAGCTGGATGTGGCATTATTAATTTATCATTTGTATTTTCCTGTTTATTATTTACTTATAGGTACGTGTACATAATATACGCAATGTAAATTATTCATAAAATACATTTAATGCCCGTTAAATGACTACGATACGTGGATTTGAAGTGAAGTGAATTACACAGATTAAGAATAATGTTTCATTTTGATTTGTAAATTAAAATGATTATTTTTTTAATTACTTTAGAGGTTGTATGCATTGAAAAATGCATGTCGCTTTTCATTTGTTCGCGTTGTTACGTAGATGTCAAGTACGTAATCCAAATAGTTTAATTAGCAACTTATGAACCTAAATCATGTCTGGGTTTTTACATTGTCAATGCTACCTTTTGTAAATCATTGTATATTAATGGCACCCATTTTTTTTGGAACGATTCCAAAAAATACCGATTTAAAAAAGTAGGACGTTCTTAGTTATGTAGCTGAAATCTTCACGAACCTTTCACTAAAAATATATAATTATAAACTAGATTGTTTGGTTTTAAATAATTAAAATTAGTTTTGTGTGTTAATTTAAGAAGAAATAATTTAATTTAAATTAAAATTTTAATGTGATTATAATATATTATAGTTGCGTGTGTTATAATATAGTATGTAGGTATAAAAGGAAAAAGACTAGACTTACTGAATTACGTTGTGCAACATGAATTTTTAGTTTTACAAAATTTTACGAAATTTCGTTTCTGCTATGATGAAAGACTTGGGAATGACGTAATCAAGTTAAACTAATATCATGTACTAGTAATTCCCGCGACTTTGATCGCGTAGAATAGTGATTTTGGGGGGTATAGTAACCTTTTTTTACCAGCGGGTCGTGATATTAGCGCAATCAAACAAACAAACGAACTCTTCAGCTCTCTAATATTAGTATAGATTACTGGAAAATGTATTATGGATATTAGGCTCATTAGCACTATTTGAAAATAGTCTAGAAGTTTCTTCGTTTGATTACTTCGTCTTGACTTCACACAACGTACATAAAGTAGCAGCATAAATTGAATTTTATTGAACGAAAATTGTCCAACATTTTCACAGCCTGACCTTTGCCATTAAGACGCGTCGAATTGGGTAATTTCCTACTCGTAACTTCAAAATGATATAAAAGCTATTCGGTACAAATATTACTAGTTTAAATTTAAAACGGCTTGTCAATAATATAACTTACCCCTTTTAAGATAGAGTTGAAATACTATAGATACGATACGACGCCCAAGACTGAACTTCGGACACAAATTTAACCTTTACGCTTCAGCATTATGGGTCAACTTTGAATGGAATCTAAATTGCTTGCAACGCTTTGAGACTAATTTCACTGACAGACGCTACATTCAAAGGAGAATTAGATTATAAAATTTAACGGACGGAATGTTATGGATGCATATTGTCTATTGTATTAGTATTATGTATCTTTCAGCTAGAATTTATATACACGTACATAACAACTGTTTTTTTTATTGTTTTTGAACTGGTAAAAACCATTTTTATTAGAAACTATTTATAGCGAAATTGAATTTATGACGTTTTCTACCTTTGCCTATTTATCCTACAGATGCGCAAACAAGCATACGTATTGGAAATTGATCGTTTATCATATATCATGTTTGTATGGTTTGCGCATCAGTAATTTGTGAACTATGACATTATATCATATAACCTTATGATTTAACTGTAGCCCTTAAAACCCAAAGCAAACTGGCATTTGGCGGTAGAAATTTGTATGTAGTACTAATGCGGATGACCTTAACAAGAGATGCATAGAAGTATTACTTGTATTCATATTCTAGAATAATATTATGATGACAGTGGAGCACGAATTTTGACGAATATAGGCAGCTGGAATCATTTGGGCTAATTTTGTCTCCAAAAAAGTAGAATACACGCGAACGATATTCGCACTCGACAATTTAAACTGTAAATATATATGTATATATAAATTCGTGTTCCGTCGATTGTCTGAAATGATCATCAAAACCACTGACCCGGATTTAATAAATATTTGCTTACTATTTACAGTTTTAACAGCTTTGATAGTTAGGATAGTTTTCATCTCAATTTGCAGTCGCAATATTTGTTTCATGATAAAAATATAAGTATTGTAAGAACAAGTTGTGTATCGTAATTTTCCTGTTACATCAAGACATGACGGTAAAACTGGATGGATACGGATATATATATATAATGGCTACGAAACTAGCTATTTTTTTACCAAGAAATAGGTCATTATGATAAATTGAAAGGTAAATAGGTGAGTTAACGTGCAACTAAGAATTAGGGCAAACCGGTATTTGTACAAACGGCAGATTTTAACAATTCATACGATATGCGGGCGGGTCCGCTGCATTCCGAATGTACGTAACGAGCGATGGCATTTGTTTAACTTTCAATTAATCAAATTTAACGCCAAAGTGAAGGCTAATGTATTTTTCTTTTTTTTTCAGAAATACAATACAAACATTCCACTATACTAATTCGAAATAAAAAAGACACGGAATCGTTGTATCGCGTGATACGTATATTTGTTGATTTCATCTATACAAGGGAATTTGGGTATCGTTAAAATTATAAATGTAAAAATGTTTATTGTGGTATAATATCGAGTATCATAATCATAGTGACACTAACTGTAATACTAGTAATTATCGTCCTCCGCGTAGGTGCCATCTCCGTCTTTAAGTTATTAGTAAATGACCTGCAATTATATTAGCTGTTAAACGAACCGCTAAAGTTCCTGGTCGAATAGTACTTCTAATAGTTTTAATTAATACTATGAATGGTATTAAAATAATTGGAGTTCCTATTGCAATTATATGAATAAATATATGTTGAGTATTATTAATTCATCCATATGATGTGAATCTTAATCATAATGGTAAAGAAATAGATACTTTTTGTAAAGATATATGGAAATAATCCAAAAAAATAATTAAACAAAATAATTGAATAACAATGAAAGTTGAACGTGAAATGCCGCCATCTCCGTCGTGAAAACGCAAGACTGTTCCAGTACCAACACACCTGGTAGGGGGCTGTACCCTATGGGAGTACAACTGAACATATAAAGTGTCTCATAAGCTAAATAGAATTCATTAATCGTAAATTATACTCTGAACCAGCTGAAACCTTTCTTTGCAGAGTCGAATACTGGAGGACGCGTCGTTGATGTGCAACTCATGGTCACCAAGGCACAATGTAAGTTATAACCCAGCACTTTATACTTCCCTTCGATCTCCTCATCCCGCTTAGCCTTGGCGAACTGAGCTTGCGGCGATCTTTGGCCAAAGATGTCTTCCCCCGCAAAGCGACAATTGATTTAATCATCTCGTTCACGTGATTACAGGGTCGATGCGGTATATATATATTGAACTACGAATAGTGGTTCTTATTCAAGTCTTGTGAATACTTTTTATGTAACTACATTTTTGTATATAAACTTTACTATGTAGATGCATGTTTATAATAGCTGTTGAACAAGATTTCGGTGCGGAAAAGAATTGATCTCCACTTATTGGTGTTGATGCTGGCAGGTAGGTTCTATGCTTTTTAGACGCCCGCACCATTTGGCTGACATACGGTGAGTTCAGGGTGAGGTGAGAATGCGTTTCGTAAGCTTTAGAGGCCTGATTGATATGTGAGAAATACATACAGAAGTAATATTTTATAGATAGGTGATTGTTTGAATTGCAAATTGAACCAGTCTGAAATTGCTTCACAACCTCTTCTGAAAATTGGGTTATACGAATTACCGATAACTGTTTCATTTATTGATGAATGAATGAATTATCAAAGCAATTTTTTGGACTCCAAGTAGCCAACCCTGACTTTTAAATGAAGGAACGCAAAATCTGATGAGTACGTTTTCGAGATAAAAATAAAATAACTATGTTCTATTTCAAACTATCAATAATCTCAGTGGCGAATTTGACCGAGATTAACAAACGCGTGATATCAAATCGTGAGTATCGCGAGTATCAAACACATCTTTATTAAAAAACAAACAGGCGTATTTTTGTAAATTTAAAAAAAATCTTAAGTTTCATTAATTAAAAAGTACAGCCAGATTAAAAGATCTATACAAATGCTCCGTCTAGTTTTGAAGCTCTTCAATTTCTTATTAGTTTCTCTAACTGAATAAATAACATTCAGCTCATTGTAGCTCACTTTCAAACTCGGAAATGTTTTATGAATTATACCCTCAGTTCTTTTTACATCTGTTGATATATTAATTCATTTTAATGCTTAGAGTCTGTTTCAACTCTGTTGATAAACTTCCTGAAGGCCTACCAAGAAGTCATAAACACAAAGGGTTTAGCAGACAATTGTCTCTAATAACTAAGCTGATAATATATCTGAAACTTTCTATGGGAGAGATATATTGTATTCTAAAATTTACACAACATTGCGCCGTCCTTGCTCGAAAAGTCTAATTTTAATCAACAAAAATGTGTCTAAAAATGTGTTATAGAATAGAATCTAGAGAATTATAAAAGATATATCTTCGTACACCCAAAATGGTTCATACAAACCGTTCCTTAATATTAATAAACAAATATAAGGTGTTATTGTGGTGAGTTCATGATACTTTAGCTACGGAATTGTATAATTCATTTTCGTATTTATATGATAGTTAAGTTAGTAAAGTTGGTTCCCTGACAAAATAATTAATTTAATTGATCTATACAGTGATAAATTACAAATGGTACATAACATATAACGAATGCAAAAATTGAAAAAATTTGCATAACAAGCCTCTTTAATAGGTAATTGGGCATCAAAGTTCCAAACACCGTTGTAATTGATCTTATATAAAGAAAAAGAAATTAAGATATTGGATTACGCTCTATTTTTAAATAAAATATAAGAGTTTTTTTTTCAAAATTAATTTTTAATATTATTTAGTCAGCAGAACAGCATCATTTTAAATATACCCTTGTAAAATAAATATGGGCAAAATATTCTATAAACATTTTGCTATTGAGTTTTATTATTGAACTAATAAAATAACACCGTAGAGATGATTTTATTTGCCCATTTGCCATCAATAATAAGTTCGTATATCAAAAATCTCCGTCCGTCCCAGTAATTCAGAGAAAAAAAACTTCATTCCCTTCCAACATTTGTTGACCTCCACCAAACTTTCTCTATTTATATCGGTAACATTTAATGAGTGTTGTATAAAAAACTCTATTAATCCGAAAGGGCGGGCTGTCGTGATATGCCAGCGCACCTCACTTTAATAATTTCAGAGGCACACATAGGACCCAGTGACCCAGATATATTGTACAAAACTTGGTTTTAATTGCTAATGCTGCGATTACTGTAAAAAGCCTCTATGGCCTTAAATTTTAAAGTTACTTTATAAATTAATGAACTACATAAACACGATCGTTGTAACCGACAAACGTTCCTTAAAATACATTTATAAAAAAAATCGACGGGTCCGATGTTACAGAAGTGTTTAATCCCCACTCAGAACTTCCGATGATACTTCCGTTTGTTCTGTGTCTGGGTGTTAAATATATGTATTTTAGTATTTACTATTATATTTGTGATCCCTCTGTTGCCGGATGTCCGTAACACAAGTGCTATAAGTGACTTAGTTTGGAGTCAGGTGAGATGTGGACTGATTATATTGTTTCATTTATTTAAAAAAACACAATGGCAGTTACATGTCTTATTTGATGACAAAAGTAAAAAAAAGCCATAAAAATATCAGTAAATGTTATTTCGACATAGGTATGGCACTGAAACGTCGTCTCTTACTATAGGCCTTATTAGCTAACTTAAAAAAGCTTAATATACCATGGATAGGCGTGTTCGGTGTCACTTCGTATGACCATGTAAGGAATTGACCAAGTTGAAGTGTCAACGGTCAAAGCCTTAGAGATTCGGTGTGGAGAACATTCACCGAAAAGCATTTCTAGCCACAATGTGGACAGATCTAACTAGAACTGCAGAATATCGCTAAGCATTCTCTGAGGTACCTCTAACGGATGCCTATAATGATATGATATTTAAGAGTAGTAGAATCACTATAGTATTTCTATTAACAAAAAAAAATCATGCCAATTGTTCGTTTTAATCCAATAAATTAATAGATCGGATCGGCGATCGCATTCATTTGGTTTGTTTGCGTTATCCGATATAATTACGAATATATTTGCTTGTTCGGTTCATGAAGAGCGTTCCGGGAACTCGCCTTTGATCGTACTATCTGATTATACTGACAAATTGAAAAGTAACAGTTGAGATGAGCTTTCAATAATGAATACTTATAATTATTATTGCGCCATATAATATAATAACATTTATGTCAACAACAAAGCCGATTAAGCATAGTTAAGTTAACTTCATCGAGTATAAATATATCATTTAATATTTGTATAGTTACATTATTCTTGAGTTCTTTAGAAAGATATATTAGATAAGGTATTGCTTTTGATATCAGGTTATTTTTTTTGATTTTGTGCTAACAAGAGAGGTAAAAATTATCGAAAATATCAATATATTAATGGATATGTCTTAATCGACGCTTAAGTTGTGAGACCTGAAATTCTAGAAAACACAAGGTTATGTCATACAACAATAATATTAGTTATATACAGAATGCATATTATATAATATAAATACAGAAAATAATAAATAGATTACAGGATCATTTTGTTTATAATAATAAATTAGTCTACTATGGTTAATAAGTCAATCAAATTGCATACCAACATATATTCGTTGTAGTTGGCTAGAAATGGATAATTAAAAAAAAAGGTTTTGTTACAGAATTGTCAATTACTAAATATTCGTGGAATCAAAAATTGTTTTCCTATATCAAACAGTTACGCGTTCATTACTTTCGAACACATTTTCTAGAAACCTTTGAATAAATAAAGTACGGATGGGTACAATTACAGGGTACATAAGATTGTAATGTTTACAAAACTAAATAGATATAATTATATGATAATCAGCAGCTTCGTATAATTTGATCCAGTTGATTTCAGTTTTCGTAGCATTGCTGAGATAAAATTAAACTGTTATTTATTATCAATGTAGCTTTTGATAAAACAATTTTTGAACTCAGTGTAACATTTTCTGAGTTTACTAGCTAACATTATTCCGTTTAAGCTAGAGATATATACTTTTAAGAAAATAAAACTCTATTAAAAAAATACATAAGTTATTTTTTAAAATTATGAGGTACAATTTTAAAGTCAGTAGAGTAGTTTTTGAAATCAAAATAAAAACTTTCTCTTTGTAGAAAAAGTTTAAAAGAAAAATAATGCGACCAATGTTACCTCTGTTTCACTCAGACAGCTCTTGCACCTCTAATTTCTTGAGGCAGTGCATTCTATAGTTGGCTAGAAAGCATTCTACAGCAATGGCTTTACCAGCAGGTATTAATAGAAAGTTCTTGAATATGTCGACAGTTATCAAATTATTTAGTTTCATGATTTAGATGGGATGTGTTATCTTCTAGAGCTTTTAAAAGCTCATTAATGTAGGAACATATTGTGGTAAATTATGGATTATAAAAAGCTTACACTCGATATACCGATTAACAAAATTTCACATTCAATTCAGACCTAACGTTGACTTGGCTCGGATTGAGCACTAACAAAATATTGATTATACAGTGCAATATTAATTACAAGTATTATTATAAAGACGTTCGTCTCGGCTGTCCAAATATAATTCTTCATTTCGTTGCTTTGATGTCAGACGTTTCAAACCTTCCCACCTTAATTTCGCAAGGGTCTGTTTTAGCATCAAAATGAAATTCTGGAATTATAATTCCGGCACCCCCCACTACCCCCTCTAGCCCCCCTCTTACTTTACACCCACTTGTTTCCGCCTCGCTATAATCGTAGCGGCTAAGTGCGCATCGCATAATCCCTGTCAGAGGTACAGGCAGGCGCAAAATTGACAATTGCCTTAGGTAACACAAACAACAATTTAATCGATGCACAAAATTCAGCATTTTACTTCCAATTTGAGTTTCTAATCAAAATAGTACTTATTACTAGCACATTAGTTTGATCTTATTCAAACCTAAAGGGACGACTAAAAAGATATGGTCACACATAGTTCGTAAGACCATTTATAAATTAACAGAATATATTTTATTTATGAAATTAACATATAAAAAATGTAAATTGAATGTAATAATATTAATACAAAATATGTTTTACAAAGAGTTAACACTTGCGCGCTCACCAGTACATAGCTGTGTCTATCTAATCACCCCTCAACCCTCAGCCCTCTCAGATCTCTGTCACTTGATGCTGACATTACGCGCGGCGCCGGGGGATCAGGCGATGTCGGCAGTTAACCCTAAAACGGCCCGCTGATGAGTAATAATAGTAATGGATTACACTGAGCGGGTCTGTGAGACCTTTGTTTCAGTGCCTTAACCCTGAGAAATGAAAGGATTTGCGATATGACAGGGTTAGGTTATAATTACAATTGTTAAACAAAGCCTCGTCAATCAATCTAGTGTGTTGTAATTATTTCGGCGAAAATATTACGGGTTCATTATTAATAAAATAAATTACAGCCAGTTAACATTAGATTACGATGAAATCTTTGATTTGTTTCATTCATATTTTAAAATGAACATAATTATAAATTTACTTGTTGAAATGAACGCGGCCGAATCATTTTAGTTGACTAATCATTTAAAAACTTTTTGCGGTATTATAACGCGGTTTATTTAATTTTTTACATTTTTGTTTTACGTTTCGGTCACCTTACGGATAAACAATCATCATCATCATCATACCAGCCATTGAAAGTCCACTGCTAGACATAGGTCCTCCCAAAGAAAAGGGGAACTTTGTGCATAACTGCCACACTGGGCAAGCGTGTTGGCAATCGCACAGCGCAGCTTTCGCGATGGGGATGATGCAGCCCATCCCCACCCTGTGTATTTGAGCTGCATTGTATCGGATGGATATACCGCCATCTGTCGGTTCGGGTACCTTAGTCGCGTTTTGCGACACCTGGTACAGGGGGAGGTACTATTCGACTCTGCCGTTACCTCACGGCTGAGGCTGAGGACAAACAATGTAAAAAAACAAGGTTTAGAGAGCACACAAGCGTTTTGAAGTCGTTAAACGTGTAGGTTTAGTTATGAGTAGTGAACGCATAAATGTTAGAAAATATGGCATCCATCAAATATCTGCTCGCTAACGTTAATTATGTATAATGAACAATACGTTACCATCGTCATATCATCCATTAGAAGTCGACTGCTGGATATAGACCTCGTATAGGGATATTTGGCCATATTTTCCGCACTGGAGAAGCGTGTTCGCGATCGCAGCTTTCGCGAAGAGTATGCTGCTGCCCATCCCCGTCCTGTGCATTTGAGCTACACTGGATCGGATGGATATACCGCCATTTATCAGTTCTACCGCCTTAGTCGCCTCGTACGGCCCCTGGATTTTACACTGCCGATATTTCACGGCTATAAACTATTAAATATATAAATAAAACAAACTTAATTATATATGAAGTCTTTCATATATATGAAATCCATAATGTTAGAGTAAGTTTATAAATACTTCATCATATCAGCCAGAAAAAGTACACTGTTGGGCATAGGCCATATAGGCCAATTGAAGTTTAAAATAAAAGCTTATCTTATTTGATGATAAATAATTAAACTTTCCAATTGTAAAATAATTTTCGAAATCAGTCTAGTAGTTTTTGAGTGTATTCGTATATATATTATTTACAAACATACAATTATATTAATCGTATCACGTTATTTTGCATTTTAGGTGTTTATAGTTTGATTTTATAAAAAAAAGCTAGTTTTTATTAGTAAAAGAATTATTTAAATTGGTCAATTAGATTTTGTGTTAAATCGTAATAAAAAAAAACAAATATTTCCCATTTATAATATTATTAAAGACAAAGCTTTCGACGTACTTTTTCCCATGCATTATTATAGACGGGTATAATTTCGAATGTTCCCTCTGCGGGGGCCTATCAAAGCGTTATCGAATCAGTAGGTCGAGGGTAGGACGCGCAACTTGATACCCGCCTTGCGACATGATCGCTTTTTATTCATGTCCCGCTTTTGTCTGAATCTCTAATATCCTTTTCTGCTGGTTTTCATTTACCATTGAAATGTCTTGCTATATATACTGACGATAAATATTGTGATGATCTATGATTAGATGTATTACATTAGTGCTCTGTCGCACTAGAACCACTGAGTATATTTCAACGAAGCTCTAGAATAATATAGATCATACATTTACACAACATCTCATGCATTAACCTGACTCCGAGATTCGTCGCTTAAAGCACTAATGTTAAGGACGTCAGATAGGGTAATCAAATATGACCTATAAGATGGTAGTTATCATATTGTGATTTCGATCCCCACACAGGGCAAATATTTATATAATAAATAAATATATTTGTTCTATGTCTGGGTGATATTTATATGTATCTTAGTAATCTGTTTGTACTACCTCTGTTGTCTGATATTTGTAACATAAGTGTTTTAATGCGGCTTATCTCGGAGTCAGGTCAATGTATGAAATGTCGCATGAATTTATTGTCAATTATTAATATTATTTTAGCCTATATCTCAAATGTACGCATACTCAGTCTTTGGCAGATTCTATAAATAGAGTTGTATATATGAATTTGGAGAAATTCGCTATAGGGGAGTAATGTGAAATTTGACATTATATGACTATAATGTTGACATGACGGGCATTATGTCATCATCATGTCATCCACTTTTGGACATAGGCTTCCCCAATATAGAGGGATTTTTGCCCATAATTGCCGCGCTAGGCAAGCGTCTTCGCCATCGCAGAGCGCAACTTTCACGACGGTGATTCTGCCCATTCCCGCCCTGTTTCGGATGGATATACCCCCACCTGTCGTCTTAGTCGCCTTTTACGACACCTGGTACAGGGGAGGTACTATTCAACTCTGCTGGTACCTCACGGCATTATTTACACGTAGCATTACTTCATGCACCTTTTACAAAGCTTTGGGTACATTATCCGGCAAAGACTTATTTATACAGTCAAAATCAAATGTGTTTTTCTTTCAAATGAGCCATGAAACTATGAAACTATACGACCTATTCTATGATGCATTGACAGCAAGCAGATCTAGCCTGGAGAACTTCGTGCCTATGATACTTCGGCTAAGATTAGGTTTATGTTTTTATTACCACTAGCTCGTATATCTCTTGTTACTACTGAATTAGACTAGTTTTATTAGTACACTTCTTTTCTTAACGTATATATCTTACGAACCATCTATACGATCTTTAACCGACTATAGTAAAGATTTTTTATCATAACTATCCAGTAAACCATTTTCCAACTAAACAAAAAAAAGTAAAAAAATATTGTTTACACTCATGCATTTCGTGCACGAGTAGTCCAGCCGTGCCCAACCCCGGGCCGCCTAAATTATAATGTATCGCATTTAAACACTTGTTAGATGTAACAATTAGAGTGGAGGGGGGGAACATTGTTGCAATTTGACGCCAACACGAGGGGACACCGCTCGCTTCCCACGCTCGATTGATGATCTTTTTCAAGTATTAAGATTGACACTAATTCACACTCAATCCATTTGTGAAGTGGATTGAAGTGTCATAACACTTCATCCTGTGTTGTACAATTTAATGGATTAATGCAGATTCTGTTAGAACATTATTCATTGTGTTACTGTTATTGCTCGGTTTGGAATTTGAGTCTTAAACAGAGTGTTTGGCTTCGTCGAGTTAACAATATTATCTAAAATAACTTGCGAAGTTGTATGACTGCTGGCAGTCAGTATTGAGGAGAAATATTCACTATATTACTATCAAGTAAATGAATTCCAGATTGGAAAGTCGCGTTGGATACTGGTGAAACATGACCGGTACATTTGGAAATTCCTTGATAAGACCTTAGACATAGGTCCAGCAGTAAATGTTCTACTACTGATAAGATAAATATTAAAGTTATCCTACTAATATTAAAAGTAGAAATGATTGCGACGATGAATGGATTCACATCACTCTTCCACACAAAAACTGCTAATCGAAATTACCGTTACTATTAGCCTTAGTATTAATTAATAAATTTGTCATAATAATCCAAAGTTTGTGATTTACAAAAAATAAAATAGTCAGCCAAAGTGGCGAGTTGCTTCTTGACTAAATCAAGCCTTACTTGGAAAATGCTTGACTTGTTCCCCTTTATTGACTAAATTCCTGGATTAACGCCGGTTAAAAAGTATACTAAACATATTTCTATGGACGTCTTTAATTTGGTGTTTGCCCCTTTGATCTCTACCACTACCAACTAAACAATTAACGCATTATACAGTATAATTTCACTCTTCTTGCCGGATCAACATTCACATTTCTCGTAATAAAAATACTTTTTTAACTTTTCGCATTTTTTGTTCAACGTTTTCAAGTTTTCTTGAACACTTGTCAAGTGTTGTGTCAAAATTTTAATTATTACAGAATTACTGTACTAACAAATATTTTTTCATATTAATCTGTTCTCGTGCCTATTCCCGCTGGTCGTAGGTGCTGATCAAGAACCATATTTAATATAGCACAGCTACCAGATTATAAAAAGTAATATAAACTGCGTTATGAACCTTTTAAAATGCTGTTTTATTCGGAGCTGTGAATGCGTAAATACAATAAGGCAGTCACTGATCGCATTGAGCGATCTCATTTAAATCTTTAGATGGAGAATAAATATAATAATGAGGCACTTTGAGGCGCATAACAAATTAACCTAAAGTATAAATATAAACAATAAATTACGAATTAATTATAATAATTACGACGCTTGTGTCATGAAAAATATGTCACTAGCGTGTCGCCAATATTGTGAACTAAAGATTCCTTGTCATTTGACTTATTAATTCCACTGCCTCTCTTCAAACCGGAACACAACAATACAAACGCTGCTACTTGGAGGTAGAAATCGGTGAAAGTGAGGTACCAATGCAGATGACCTTTGTAAGAGGTAGAGGTAGAGGTAGCTCTTGTAGAAAAAGTGTATAGTAAAATAAACAAAGCTAATCGCAGAATCTCAAAATGGATAAGTTATAAATATAATAATTGTATACAGTTAATACAAGATACTTATGATAACACATAAATCCATACAAGCGAAAGGTCACTCATTGATTCATCACGATATCACAAAAACCACAATCGCTGGTATTAAATTTCCTTTAAGACTAAGTGCTTCTTAGGACTAGTTTTTGCGAAATTAACCTCTTAAGGGGGTAAAAAGACGTGGCTAATAATACTTTGTATAAAATGACTATAGTTTTAATACTAAGGATTACAAATTATTAAAACTTTTTTACCATTTATAGAAGTTAATATGAATTAATGTACTTGAATTGATAAATTTATAAACAGCCTTTTGAAGGGGATCAAATAGGGGGTTTAAGTTTTATTGAAGTTTTAATGCTATCAACTCTATACTTACAAAATATACTATTTGCTTAAATTAATTAAACTTAATTATCTCTTTAAGGGGTTAAATATTGTTATGTAATGTGCAATGTTAGTATGAACCTTCTCAGATATTTTGAAAATCCTATATCTTTATATAATAAATATAATTAGCTTGTGTAACTGTGTGTAAAAATATGTAAGCTCACGTTTGCTACATCTCGTCAAGTCAAAATATATAATTAATAAATTCCCACATCATCTAATTCAGTGACCTGACTCCGTGGTAAGTCGCTTAAAGCACTTGTGTTACGGACGTTAGACAACAGAAGAATCACAAATACACTAATTCAATATATATATATTTAACACCCAGACCCAGAACAAACACAAATATCGTCATATAAATATTTACACTGGGGAACATCGATCCCACGACCCTTGGCGCACAAGATAGGATCACTACCATTTGCGCCATCGGGAGCGTCATTCATTTCATTGGAGTAGCATATCTTTACATAAACTCAATAATTGAACTTATCTCTAAGCTTACAATTATTTAACATCAAAGACTAGCTATCCACATGCTACTGTGTCGCTTTTCTTAACACATCTTGTTATTTCGAGAAGAATTCTATGTCGCTCTCTCACAGCTAAACCACGAAAACGTTGTCCCGGATTTCATAGAGAAAAATAAAAGCCAGATCTATCGCACGGGATTTTTTCGTGATAATTAGCCTGTGTTATTTCAGATTACTCAGTAAATAATAATTGCAATATTTATTATATTTATTTATATTATTTATTGCCAATAGTAAACGTCCTATCGATACGACAAAGATTTTTTGTATTAACATGGAAATATGCCTATATTAATGGAGATATCTCAGAGACAAATAGTGAAATTCCATGATGTACATATATAAAGTTTACAAGTTCTTATAGAATGTAAACGTGAATCTCTCATTTTTGACGCATGCCGCTTTCGGACAGACAAATTCACTAGTTCTGTCAAATTCCGTGATAGCTAAACTATCATCAAATGGCTGTGTTCCGGTTTCAAGGGTGAGAGAGGCAGTGAAATTACTGGGTGACGTGACACAATAACTCCAAGTCCCAAGGTCGGCGAAGCGCTATAGATAGATATCTCAGTGATATTACGAGCGTCTATAGACTGCGGTGACGCTAACTATCGGACGCGCCTATACGCGGACTGTTTGCTTGTTAGTCGACCTGGTCTAATAATAATTTACTATTTTTATTAAACAGGATTGGTGCTTAAATATGATTCACACTTTACTAGTTTCTTTAAAAATATCAACGCATTTTATTTACGCACGAATTCAGACACTCTTAAAAAAACATACTAAGTCTCTTCTAATTATTCAAATTATAATAGAATGATCACAAATCTTGATAATAATTTACCAAAATGTTCAGTGGTCCACTGGAAATAAATCTTGCCCAAAACCGTTAGAAAACCCTTTAAAATTAATCACTATAACGAGGCATTAATTGGAAGGCGAGTTAAGCAGAGTTTGTGGGAAGACAAATCGTTGGGGATATAGGAACCGACTCGAACAAAGATCGTGTTCTCCCCTACTCTTTAAAACAAACGCTAATTACATTTACGATTCCACTGAGTAATGGTTTTATTTGCCGTGTAATATAGACATTGTTTCTTACTAGTAAACAAGCCGATCGGGTTGTTTGAAAACACCGAAGAAGTCCAGAACAAAATGGGTTTGTATCAACTTTTACAATGGTTCACTAAGTATTGACTTGACCGCAGACCGTTGAAGCTGCAACTCAAACTTATGGAGTGATTTTATTGGAGCAACTTACTCAACTTTAGAGAAAACTTCTTTTAAACGGCTTTAAAACACGGTTCATTTTACGTTCTTATTATCGACATTACGGTTACCAGAGGTCAACGACCGCGTTTTTAAGCGGTATTTATTTACGCAATTTATCAATTTTACGATATTTACAATAACTAGTATGAGACCAGAATGATGGCGTCAGCGACCCATTTTGAATACGGCAATATTACATAGAATTCTATGTATCTATTTAAAAATCGTCATCTACTCTGTATGTTTACGTCAAAATTGTCCAACTCTATCGAAAACACAATACAAATCAATTATGACTTTATTTTGCACTAACTGTGCCCGTTACTTCATCCGCGTGGATTGGTACTGGTAATGGTACCATACCTCTTTACCTTAACTTATATAAACTATGAATGTCATGTTTATTTATATCGAATCAATGGCCTGAAAAATAAGTTTTAAGTTTCTAGCTCTAAAAGTAGCGATACTTTTATTCAACTTTTCATCCCCTCTTTCGATCCCTTACACCCCTTATTTAGAATTAAAAAGCCTATATCCATTCTCAAGGTCTAAAGATTGTCTATGCCAAATTTCATCAAAATAGGTTGAGAGGTTTGAGCGGGAAAGCGTAACAGACAGACAGAGTTAATTTCGCATTTATAATAATAGTAGGGATTTAGTTTCATCTTTAGACATTGACCTGTGTCGGATGAGAAGATGTTTCGCAGTTTCCCGAACCCGCCGAGTAGGATTCGGCGATTGACCACTTTCTTGAAATTGGACCATCCTAATTGGACTATTTGTTCTAGATAGAAGCGAGCTCTCAACTCAAACTGGGGTGGGTACAATATGGGCATTACTCATTATTTTAGTCTTCTTCATATACATTCTAAGACCCACCTGTAGATAAACTCGTTTATTTAAAAATATTTGACCAAAATAAAAAGCTGCTTGCTGTATTACCTTAATTATAACCACCCACCAATTAAGCCATTAACAATAAACCCAAAGGATAATTTTTAAGAAGAACCTAATATGGAAATCTCGTAAATAATATCTAAGATTAAAGATTTTCAAGAATCATCATCTTACCAGCAATTAGAAGTCCACTGCTGGACATAAACTTCTACAAGAAAGGAGATATTCTGGACCTAATTGCAGCTCTGGGCAAGCGTGTTGGCAATCGGCTGCCCAGCCCTGCCCTGTGCATTTGAGCTGCACTGTTTCTGGTACCTTAGTTGCCTCTTACGACACCTGGTGCAGTGGGAGGTACTATTCTACTCTGCCGGTACCACACGGCACCTCCAAGAATATTTAATATTAGTTTCTTAAGAAAGATCTCATCACATTTCTATCTTTTGATTTATAAAAAATGTTCTTCATTGTCACGGAATCGCAAAGATTGGAGCACATCTAGATGATAAATATAAACATTAACGAGTTCGGTCATAAAAAACTATTATAATAAGTCTAGGTATAGCTTGCCCTTTTAAAAAGGTTTTAAGCTATGCTGGCTAAGTAAGTTTATCAGTAGACTAAGCTACTCTAGCCGGTATTAATGACTAATTAGATCACTAACTTCTCATCTATCTATCTACTAACTATCAAACAAATAAAAGATAGCTGGATTTCAAAAGCCGTTTATAATTTAACATCGAGGATTGAGTATTTTAAGGTAAAACTTAGTTATTTTTGTTCTTCTAGTTATATCAGAACTTATAGTTTAAATCTTAACATCAATCCTCTTCGTTAGTTAATCGTTAGTTAAGTTAATTAAATTATCTTATTTTCTTTTTAGTAACAATAAATATTTTTATATACACAAATAACGGCGTGTTTTTTTGCTACCGGGGCTAACAAAGTAAAGAAGCCAATTTACTTTGACCGCAAATAAAATCTTTTTCTTTACGTTAAATAAACCGCGTTTTAAAGACGTTAAAAAAGTAGTTATGTTATGTATAACTGCCTTGTTAACTTTCTTATATCTAATTTCTGACATCCGCTCTTCAAGATTTACTTCGTACTTTAATTAGATCTTGTAGAAAGGAAAAAAGGTAAAAAAAGTAAATCATAATTGATAATTATTCTTTTACTTTTCTATTATATTATTTTTATAGTATTAGTATATTTTATAAACATATTTTTACACACATATTATTACTTGTACGAATGCGTTTCTTTCGATATCGCTACCAAATAACCGATCAAACTTTGCCGTTACTAACAAACCATATTGTACATTTTACTTGGTAAAGAGGCAGATAAACTATCTTTTGCTTAATCCATTTAGTATAACGATATTTATTTTAATTAGTATATTTAATCTGATATCAATGTATATTACTAATTTAAGACATTAAACTAGCGGTTTACTTTAACATTTAAGTTTATTGTGTTGAATACTACAAGCAACTACATTGCTCACAACATCAACAATAATAAGGTTATTACTAACAAATATGTATATTAAAAAAGTTTTGATGGATCAGGTATTACATAGTAATATTTCACTCAAAAGTACAGTATTGACTTATAGATAATTCCTATTTACAAGCTTGCAGACGAGCATCAATCACTCGGTCCATCCAAAAAAAAACTTGCAAAATTTGACCAATCGCACATTCACTTTGAGCCCTCCCTACACCGTCCCAATTCCGATGAAAACCGGGTAGAAAGGGGACGAAATAAACCGCAAACATGAACCGGTAAATCGAAACGAGCCGATCTCTTTAAAGTGGTCTCCAGGTCTATAAAACTGCCTGTTTGAGAGTCAGCTCGCGGAATGGGCATCCGTCGAGATAGTCTGGGAGTCAAGGAGGGGTCAGACGTCCTCATAAATAATTTAGAGTAATCCGGGAAAAACCGGTGTCCGCGGACCTCAAGTTGAGCAGCCATGACTATTTGATGCGGCCCGCATAACGTCTCGCGATTAGTCGACGAACTCGTACATGACAATGTGTGTTCGAATTTTACTGGACGTTTTATACAACCAGATGTTGCAACTGTTTGTTTTGCCTTGTACCAGCTTTGTACGGAGATTGCTTTAAATTCTGCATGGAACTTGGCCTGGAGCTTTATTGCTAACAGTTGCCAGATAGGAACGCCTAGCAAGTATGTTGGCGTTGTTTTCTCAATATAATTCAGTGCTCATCACAAGTGCACTTCCACCGCAAGATTGTAAGTTCCGTGAACTTCCCAATTTTAGACCTCGCTTTTAGGGTCTACCTGATGATTTCTCTTCACTTATTATTTATACCCTGTCAGCAAGTACAGGCCATGTGTTTAGTGAAACGCCAGAAAATGTGGATTCACGTTACAAAAAGTCATTTAGACGTAATATTATACCAAAACATCAAACTCATCGTAAAATTACTAGCACAGAACACAACACAAGCACAGTAAATATAATATTAATAAGATTATTATTAAATTAATATTCAAGACATGATTTAAGAAAAGATTGAAATACCCAGACCGAGTACGAAGCGTTATACCATACGTACCATACGTACATAGATCGAGTTTAAATAAACCAGAAATATGTTTTACATTAATCTTATTTTGAAAATCTTTATAATAAGAAATCATCTAAAAGACAATCAAATCTATATAACAGTCAAAACAGAAACGTAATGGAAACGGATAATGTCCGCTTGTCTTATTTGTTTTTGGAGAATAGCATGGCTGCAAAAACTAACTTTATTAATAATAATATCATCATTTGACTAAACATGTGAAAACATCTCTGTATCAGAAGGTTTATTTAAAAACACATTGATAAAAATAAAAAGCCTTTATTGAGCCAAATGGCTAATTTTACTACCACCACACAAAGGAATAACAGCAATTGCAAGTTTAAATGGACTTGCCCGTTAAGTTTAAAATCTATCAAACCAACTAACGTTTACTTCATTTTCGCAAGAGAATAGCGAATGGCTTAAATGAAATGTAAGTCTTGAATATGGTAGAGGGCAGCCATGTCTAAATATTTCAATATAGTACGCTACTCGTAACCACACATTCAACGTGCGACCAAATCAGCTTTGCTAGTTGCTAGATCCACCGACAAACTAGTTTCCAAATGTTTCTAGAAGTCTGCCTTTAAATTTTGGTAATTATTTAGTTTTTCTTATATACTGAGGAATGCATAAGTAATTATTTAAATATTTACTTGTTCACCATAGTGTTCTCGTTGTGTTCACACGAGTGTGCAAAGCAATAAGTAATTTAATGAGAATCCATTATTGGTAATGGAAAATAATACAACCAAATCAAACCTCAAATAGTTTCCAGCATTTTGAGCGTTGTGCTATTGTTCCCTTGCGTTCAACTCACAATGGAAAGCCAATATCGAAAGACTATTTACTTACTATTGAATGTTCATTGTTCAAAATGCTGCCTCGGATGTAAATATACGTTTGTTTATAATATATTTCATTACATTTTCAGCAATTTATGGTTAGTAATTTTAAACCAATTTTTGTTACTCGAACTCGTCACGGACGATAAGGTTGTAGTTATTTATTTATTTAACATAATTAACATAATTACATAATTATACAGGTTATCCCAATTACACAATTATGAAGTTGTAACAAAAAATCAATTATTCTACATCAAGCTTAATAATTAATGATTTGACGTTGTCGACAACGTCAAAGTCCGGGTGAGACAATGCGTGCGTTAAGTGACTGCTGCAAGCGGCATAAAGGTGATTGCGAACGCGCTACAGTACGATATAGCAGAGGTGCAAACAGCCGATTTCTTCGACCGGATCGAATGCGCAGATGGTTGTCAGGCACAAAGATGCGTGACAATTGCTCTACACATTCAGGCGAGTCCACATCTCCACGCAATATTGCTATAGCGGTTGACAGTTCTGCACGAGCTCTCCTGGTTACCAGAGAATTCATCCCCAACATTCCTAGCTAGAACTTAGTTGGGTAAATAAAGGGATAATAGCTGTATACACTTTTTTAATAGCAGCGGAGAAAAGCTTTGAACTTTTTCTATTATTTGTCTATACTTAGCCTCGTGTGGATTCCAAATACATGCACTTGATTCTATTAAACTTCATACTAGACAGATAAAAAGGGTCCAAGAGATATTTGGATACGAAAATGACGCGATTTCCGTGATACAAATCCAAAGCTAGAGCGGATATCCGCTCTCGCTTTCCGTGTTCGTTACATGTAAAAAATGAGTCTGTGCGGTCAATGACTTGATTGCCAACGCGTATTTGTATTTGACGACACTATACTTGCAGCTAAAAGTAATGATGTGACACTTAAAATAGTTAAACTCTAAGCTATTCTCGGTACTCCACTTGTATAAAGCATTAATGTCCTTCTGTATCAGTAAACAATCTCCCTTCTTGACTTTTGCAAATAATTTTAGAACGTCAGCATAATGTAGACATTTAGTATATTTAAGCACATCAACTACGTCGTTTATCATCAGCAAGAAGAGCAACGACGAAACGGCGGAGTATCGATCTTTGGGTCACACCAGATGGCGTTGGATATGCTTGCCATACATAACAACCGTGGCGAACAAATTGCTGTCAATTTATGAAATAATCACTAAATAAATTGATGATCTTAGAAAAAAAACCAAAAGCATCAAGATTAGTTAACAGGATTCTGCAATTAACTCTATCAAAGGCCTTGCGGTAATCAAAGTACAGCATATCTATTTGAATTCCTCTATCCATTGATTCCGAGATAAATTATATATAATTGATTCAAATTTATTGATCTACCCGGTCTAAATCCGTGCTGCAGATTACAAATGTATGGCTGGACTTGCTTGAGATATTATTGTAGATGAGGAATTCAAAAATTTTTGAAAGTGCTAAAAGAATTGCAATTGGCTAATGTTCCTCAACTAATAATTTGTTACTACATTCAGGTATAGGCGTTACTCGAGTAATTTTCCACTCCGAAGGATAAACGCCAGAACGGAGAATGAGATTCATTACATTGGCAGAGAGGAATGGTGACTGCTTTCTTGCACATTTTGAGGACGTCTGCCGGTATACCGTCAGGTCTCGGGGACCAACTAGATTTTAAATTGTTAATGGCCCTTTTTGCATCTGTAACCGATAAATCACCAACAGCTATATGTACGGTGTACGTTGGAAGAGAAATTCGAGCTGATTTCAGTGTCAGATCGTCTTGGACATAGATATGAGAGAATGAGAGGCAAATGCATTCGCTGCGTCGGCATCAGAGCAATGAACACCCTATTAAATAACACTAAGCTCAAATCCGCCAGAGGACCTAAAACTGCCCACATGACGATAAAAGTTTCGAGAACTGCTGTGCAGAATTACTCTCTAAGCTCCTCATGTGGGATTCGTATGCTAAGGAGTTTCTTATCTTAAGACAGGCCTGCATATTGGAAAACAGAATGTAACTCCCCTGACACTTCGTCTGTTCCCAAACTCGATGCAGTCTAATCTTCTTCCTTATACCCCTAATAATATCCGCAGTAGACCAGACAGGATATCGCCTTTTTGGATACTTGGACCTTTGTTTTTTGGGGACGAGTTTATGAAAAGTACTATATATGAAATCGTAAAACAAGTTTAAAGCAAGGTATACATTTTCTGATTGTAGTAAATATATCCATTCTATACTATCTATAGATCGACACAGAGCAATTTTATCAGCTTTGTTAAAATTCCAGTCCTTATCAATATTACTAGGATGCATGATGACCCCCGCTGAATGTTGGACTCGAAAGAAATGAAGATGTCAAGTAGAGGATGATATAAATCAGGGTGACAAGCCTCCCACATTCGGCATAAGAAAAAGACACAGAACTAACACATTCCTGAGTCAATTCCATATCCAGTTTACCGCTATAACAATTCAAAATTTCATTTGTGTCGACTAAGTTACAAAAGGATAAAAAATAACAATAATTATTATGAACATTTAAGGATGCACTTTTCATATTAATATCACCTAAGACTATGACAGGTCCCCGTAAAGTATAAATAAAATTTTCAACTTTAGTAAAGCAATCCAGATAAACACTATCACTGGAAGAGAAGAGTATATATACTACACCAAAGTACAACGTAAGAGATCTGATTGTAATAGATGCCCAGAGATCTTCTCCTGACTAAGTTTCAAGGTCATTGAAGCGGTACATCGCAAAGTTAGATCGGGAAGCCAACATAACTCCTCCTCCCCAAGAGCCATGATCTCGGCGTATAATTCTCCAGCCGTAGCGGCTAGGCGGCGTATCTAGGCATCGCTAACAGTGTGATCTAGAAAAGATTCAGTGATAGCAATAATGTCATTTTTTAGAAGCATCATGCTAGTTTTCAGGGTATAGATTTTTGTTTTAAGGCCTCGCACATTTCGGGAATTTTTTTTAAAGTTCGAAATGGCCCTGGTAATTTATCGAGGATTAGGGGAATTAAGTGATCCAATCTCTCGCTCTCTGCGTCTAACTTCGTTGCGTTGCCATTTTGAAAATTTCTTTTAAACCGGTTTTGATTTAGATATATGACTGTTGCGTTTCTCGTTGCGTTTCTTTATATGACACAACAAGAATAATTAATTAACAACTTTAACAATTGAAAGTGAAGTATCATCTGCCTCTTTATAGTACACTAGCTGTGCCCGCGACTTCGTCCGCGAGAGTAGATTCTTTGGGTACCATACCTCTTAACCTTAACTTATATAGACTTTGAATGTCATGTTTATTTATATTGAGGCCATTGAGGCCTGAAAAATAAGTTTCAAGTTTCTAGCTCTAAAAATAGCGATTACTTCCATACAAATTTTCATCCCACCTTTCAACCTATTACAAGCCTTATTTGTAATTAAAAAATAGCCTATGTCCTTTCTCAGGGACTAAAGATTGTCAATGACAAATTTCATCAAAATCGGTGAAGTGGTTTAAGCGGGAAATCGTAACAGACAGACAGACAGAATTACTTTTGCATTTATAATATTAGTAGGGATTGGATGGATCTATTTTGAATCCTATGATATGATTGACAGAGTTCAGTTTAGCCACTTATCCATACTGAGGTATAATGTGTATGACAAAAGACAAATAAAAAATAATATGCCATTTTATGTTGTCTCTTTTTTTTCACGTTCGTTCGTTGATAAATTAATGCAATGGATATAACAAAGAAACAGTAAAACGATCGTTAGACTTATTGAAGTTTGAAAACTAGTGCATGGAAATATGATTGGCCAGATAGCTAGTAATGATAAAATTAGCCATACAATTACTATAAGGAATAGATGTTTCTTTGTCATTATAAAATACGAGTAGTGGAATTAACATTCTGTATTTTCTCTTTGTTCGGCAATAGTATTATCTACAATAACAATAAATGTTGTATTATCATCAATACTTACTATATTCACATCCGCTTTATATAACAATACAAATCAAGGTGTCCAAAAAAACACAACATCACTGTAAACACAAATCAAATTATTCCTATTAGCTTCGTCATCATGAATTAAAATATAACCTACTTGACATATTTGCAATTGCGACATTTAAAACAATCAATACTGAACGGGAAAACTCCTCAAACCCCCATAAGCCTTCGGAGTTTATAAACCGATAAATGTTATTTAGGATAGAAGTTCCTCCTTACTATTCTAGATTATGAACCGTTTGGATATTCCGATCGGTCGTACGTATGTGTTTGATAGGCATTAGATTAGATGAACGAAGTTCATAGTTGCGTATACAGTGACAGTATAGAAAATGACGACATTTGACACCACATAACCCCACTTGAATTTGTGCAGGAAATCGTTATTAAATGTTAATTTAACCTTAATCCAAACAGTAAAACCTCAAATTTTCTCCATAAATGGAAAATGGATTAAATAGAGATGGATGAATGGAAAGTTGAATTATTTTTTCCTCACTCATATCTGCAAACGATTATCTAGTTAGTCTTTTCGACATTAATGGAAAATGGATTAAATGGAAATGGATGAATGGAAGGTTAAATCATTTTTTCCTCACTCATATCCAGAATCGATTGTCAATTGAGGTAACACTTCTGCCGGTATGAATTCCTACGGACGCATAAAGACATAAGACCCATAAAGAACAACCGGCGTCAGTTTTAGAAATTGGAAAGCGGTAGTTTATTCGGTTCTCGGTGGCAAGCGCCAGCTTGCATTGATAGAAGTATAAAATTTTTGTAGAATAACAAAAATGAATATCGTTGAATTTCGCATCGGGACTAGGGAGCTTTAGTATTTCAAATCGAAAACAAATGGCAGGAGAGGAACTTTCCTATATCTGTCATTAAACAAACAAAAAACGGTGTAGCTTAACTTGTCAATACTTTGTCCATTCAAATATTGCCCAAAACCTAACACTTGACTGAAATAAAATTTTAAATGCAGACACTTAGTGCTTGTTTAGTTCCGACAGCATTTTCAATAATTCAAACTGTTTAATCTGTTGCCCCGGTTTACTTTTTCAGATTTTCTCTGTTATACTTTAAATCTAGCTATTCTAGTTCGGTTTAGCACTAAATTACATATTAACGACCACTTTAAAGTTTTAATACAATCTTACTAATGCTGTTGATTAGTAAGTTGATGTAGCAGTGGGCAGGGCATTTGGTACGCAGGACCGATGGCCGATGGAGTCGTAAGATTCTGGAATGGAGACCACGTAACGGCAAGCGCAGCGTAAGGCGTCCATCCGCAAGATCGACGATCTGACTAAAACCGCAGGATCGCGCTAGACATAGGACGCACACAACCGGTCCTATTGGAGATTGCTTGAGGAAGCCTATGTCCAGCAGTGGACGTCTTATGGCTGATATCATGATGATTATAATGATGATGATAAATGCTTATCCTTATCCTCCTAAACACTTTAAAAAGAAACCAATAGTGACATGCGTGTTCCTTTCATTAGAGGGACGTTTCTAGAACAGTTTAGACACGATAAAAATATAAATTAGAAGACTTTAGCAGTTTTATGACTAAAGATATGATTTTAGGGTAAATTTAAGAAATATAATATAGCAATCTGTCAAGACTTTTTTCTCTTATAGTATATTCCTTATTCGAAAAGTCAATCAGCATCATCATCATACCAGCCATTAAAAGTCCACTGTAGGACATAGGTCACCCCAAGAAAGGCTTGTTGCTGCGCTGGGCAAGCGTCTTGGCAATCGCAGACCGCGGTTTTCGCGGTGGGTAAGCTACTGCCCATCCCCACCCTGTATATTTGAGCTGAATATTTTGCATGGATATACCGCCATCTGTCGGTTTTGGTACTTTAGTCACCTCTTATGACACCTGGTACAGGGGGAGATATTCTACTCTAATTAGCCGGTACTCCACGGCTAATTATCACGGTATATTCCTTATTCGAAAAGTCTATATTCATTTGGTAGTTTCCCTATCTTTAGCGCCATAGGTAGTAGGCTCGATTCTCACTACGTACAAATATTCATATGATAAATATTAGTGTTTATTAACTGTCTGGTATTAAAATATGTATTTTATAACTTTTCTATTGTCTAATACTTGTAACACAAGCGACTTATTTAGGAATTAGGTCAATATATGAGACGTTGAGTGAATTTATTATTAATATCTTGTGCCCAGGGTGACCTGTTCAGCGGTCTCAATGATGGTCTGCTAAGCAGAGCGGAGGCGCTGGCGGTAGACATCAGCAAGCACCAATCAGGGCCGCAGCCTGGACCGCCACTGCCGCAGCTGAAGCACGACATGGTCTACCACCACGGAGTCGGCGGGCCACCTCCGCACAATGCGAGGCCGCATCAGGTATATTTGCTTCCTGTATACATCTAGGCTGATCTGAACTCATTTGTAGGTTGTAGGTAGGAATACGCTGTCTAGGGGAAGACCGTTACGAGTAGATCATACATAGAGGGTACAAATTTCTATTTATTTATACGCTCAATTTTGCCATCTATCCCGATCAAGATTGTTTAGAAATTTCAAAATCTACTCTATAAAAAAGGTTAAGGTTATATTTAAAGCTATTGTTTTTAGTCTATTATGTCAACACCAAAGCTGTTGCTCGAAACATAATACTTTTAAATTGTTAATAATATTGTCGTATTATTGTTGCCTAATAGTAAGAAATAAAATTGATAGATAAACACATTTCGGAAATCTGGTAAAATATATTTAATAGCAAACCTTTGAACCACCGCAAATTGAACATTTTTGATGAAGATGGCTGAATGATGACACAAGTCATTCACGACCGCCATACTCACTGCTGACTAGGCTTTGCCCTCCCCAAGAAGTTATTAGGGCCTGCCTGGCTTATTATGTATTTTTTGCCAATTACCAAGGCGTTTCGGCATAATTTTAAGATGGGGGTCCTACTGTCCATTTCCGCCATGACATTTACGTTGTTTAAGAGATATTCCTGTGTAACCTCTCTCGGTTTCTACTGAGACCTGGTATTGAGGGCATATAACAATCAAACTTAAAATAAGATTTTATCACAAAAAGTAGGTCATGCCTGTTATAAGATGTACTTAAGAGTACAACAACATGACATGAATACGCAACCTCTACGTCAATTCTTATGTCACATGTAAATTTGAGAGTGATTTATAAAATTCTTACATATTTATAAAATAAAAGTAAATGAAGATTTTTTTGGGAAATTGACAAATACTTTGTTTAAAAACAGGAAGGAAGGAATCAAAGATGCAGGCGGCCATTTGTAAGCATGATTGGTATTACTAGAGCGATATTTTCTCAAGATAAGACTGATATTGAGCCGTAGTAACTTTGATCGACGTTGAGTTTAAATCCATTGAAATGAAACCTTTTTTTTCTTAAGCCGCTTCCGCAGCACGCGAAGCTGCACCAGTAATAGATTGTTACATGCCTTGCTCGTTTAGCTGATTATAATATTTATAGCCCTGTATCAAGAGAAAATATGATTTCTGTTTTAAGAAAATGCCAAACACTTCGTTCCTCTTTTTAATCCGAATTTGGTATATCTTTCGGGAAGACAAAGAAGTGTCAGGGAAGGGTTGTTGCACTAACAAAAGATTATCGCTTAAATTATTAATTAATTAGGATGTCTTAAAAGTTCCACTGTTGACATGTTGTGTTGTCCTAATTGTAATCTTGCAAGCCCCAACTTATTATTAAATTCAAAGCTCGTACGAGCAATTCCAATTTTTTTCTCTGACGCACCTCAAGATAAACCATACAGTGTATGTTAACCACTGCAAGTCAAATGATTAACTTAATTTAATGAAATCTTTTTTCGTTTCAAAGCCACCATCGTTCAACGCAAGGCCGCAACAGGTATATTTATTTCTCGATCCAATCAACCACCAGCAAGCACTTAGTTGTCAGCTACCTATTTTATGACATCTTAATACCTACGTAATGTGTCGCTTTATATTTATTCCACACAGCGGTTACACTCACTAAGCTAAATCTGAATAAGGACTTTACGAACAGACATAGTATTATATTAATGGTCACTAGTGTAGGACACGTGACGTTCACAGCGGTGTTTGGCCGCGAAAAAATAACCACCGTGACGCAGGATTCTACACGCGTCTGCTGAACATTTCTACAGCTTTGTATTGATACGTTTGTACTGAACACTGATTATAACCATACGATACATTCTCCTATATTCTCCACAAGTACAGCACAGAGTGTCCTGCACTAAGAACTTAGTTGAAGAATAGTCTATAACTTACTATCTAGTGAACCACCTGCACCCGTAGGTCTAGGCGTATTGGTGATCGTACCCTGATCTGTATTTTTAAACCACCTTCGCACGATGTGATACCAAATAAGGTATAATAGCATAGACTATTATCCTTTTTGGTCAAAACACTATCTTAATTCTAATCAAAAAGAGTATACAATAATGCAATTAATTATAGTATAAACTTTTTGGTTATACATGGCGCACGCCACATAAAAGATATGGTAGACGCCTATCACCTACATATTATCACCTAGGTAAATATTTTAAAAAATTATTATTATATTCCAGCCAAAATTTGAAGACCTGGTTGCCAACTATAGACACTAGTGATTATTTTAAGCTGTCCAATTACACGACGATGCGAATTGTGGTAGCGAAATTGACGATTAAATGTAATCTCTTTTTTAAACATTAAATATTATATTAACAATATTTTTTAATAATGTGTAGACATCGAATATATGTTATAAAACTAAATCGTCATGAAAACAAAAATATATATTAACTTGTAAATAAAATAGCACAAATTAGTATTGTGTCTCTTTAACTTGAATACAACCTAGACACTGGCCATGAAAATTAAAATTGTATAGTAATTTGAGCCGTCGTTGTCATTAAATACTAATATTAATAGCTATTACTGAAAACCGATACACACTCAACTGATTATAAAAATGACTGATGAATGAAAACTGAACATCTATTGTGAATAGGCACATAGCATTTATTATCCTTTAACTGTTAAGATTCACTCGTTTTTTTTCAACGCACCCACGATATGTGCCTCAAAAATTTCCGATCACCCAATGTTTTAAGGCAATAAAAATACAAAACTTCCCTCTTAAATCTACACCAATCATACATATCGAGTTTAACATCGATAAAACTAAGGTGAGCTCGTAAAGTCGTCGGGAAATTGGCCCGTTCCGCGCCGCCGTTTCCATAAATAATAATAATAAGGTATATGCACTATGAAATCTTGAGGGTTGGATCCTCCGGGAGGGAGTCTACGTAAGAGTCGGGTAATATTATGCACTATCCAACGTCGCTCCACCCTTTATATCGACGCTCCGCCTTTGTTGTTTTGCTTTCTGTAAGCGATATTTGAATTGGGGGATATGCCGATTGCGAACGCCTTTCCGAGAAAACAATGCCGCTGGAAATTGAGTTACGAAATTTATTCGAGGGCTTTGCGAGCCTCAAGGATTAGTTTTCGATACGAAAGGCGTTGTTCAATTCCTGGTTAGGCCCGTTATCAGATTTTGGGTGCCACTCTCATTTGATTTTTGCTCGATATCTCGTTTGAAGGTGAATTGTATAAAATTAACGTTAATTGATAGCTTATTCTAAGATCGCTAAATTCATGGCTGACGTATTATTTCAGTTATAAACTGAAAGTATATTATTGTACAAATGATCCCTTTATTGTTTTTTAGATTACCTACTAAAGTATAAATTTAAACAACATCTACTTTTAAAGGAGTCTAAAATATCAATTTTGGTATAAAATTAATTGATTGTGACTGTCGATTTCTTCCGCTCAAGTAACACTAATATATTTCTTTGTGTCATTTTTTTATAATGTATTGTTTAAAAAGCCTTTTAGAGTTTTTATAATTTTTGGATCAGATTAATAAACTATAGTATATTTATTGATATCCGCACCGATTGATAGTTGAACTTAGTATAACTTTTCTATCTTGAGTTGACATCTTTAATTTGGTCAACAAATATATGTCCGATTTCCAACCGCGCCATCAATAATTGCTTTATTAATTTGTATAAAACTATAACTATTATTAATCATCAAATATGATTAATTCAAATTATATATCAACTCTGTGTACGCAGTTATAGTGCTACTAAGTACCAAGGATTTGCATTTTTTTTCAATTTATAGACCTTTAAGGTCTAATAGAAAATCGTGTATTACAGAAGTATGAGGAAAATATACGAAGACATTCGGTCGTAAAAATGTAACAAATGACTGTCGAGTTTTAATCATTTCGTACATTTATATGTACGCAGGTATTGCTTTCTCAATTCCACTACAACAATTTCAGTTGTAAGAATTCACTGTACATTTTCACCAGCTATCAAATAGAAGCCAACCCAAAGGCCACGCCACATGTCGTAAAAAAAAGGAAAGTCCCAATTTCTTTGCCCTCGCCGAGGGTTCCCAGCCCGCGTAATGTGTTCTTTATTGCCCACGGAACCCCGGCAGTTTGGGGTCCCTACGCGTCTCTAATCTGTAAATATTGGCGAACCCCCAGCTGACTGATTTGATTAAGTTTTTTATAGATGTAAAGCTGAATTGAGAAGTGATATTGACTAGAATTATTGTTCTTAGGCATTTTCAGGTTTAGGTTACATAGTTATTTGATTGGTTATGTCTATTAACGAGTTTATAAGGATTGGTATCTTATATTGTAACAAATTCTACTGTATTTTTTTTAACTAACAAATTAAGAAAGTAAATGGTAAAAAATCATTCTTTTTTTTCTAAACATAAGAAAAGAAAAAATATCAAGAATTAAAAATTACTAGCAAGAGTTACCGATTTAATACTTAATTTTAGGAACTGTACCCTAAGTGTAGAATGCGTAGATGCTTAGGTATTGCATTTAGTTAATTACAGATAAAAGAATAATCTGTGCATGAACGTCAGTAAATATAATGGTCTAGTTTTTGGTGCAATCCAGATTCAGAATTATGGAAATACCGAGATTTCCACGTATGAAGTCCTTATATAACTAGATTTGATGAAATTAATTTGACTAAAAAGTTATTGGTCAGTATTGATTATGGAACACCTCGTCACATCATATAACTCTTTTGTCTATAGTTTGACCAAACATTGTGTCATCTGATCGAATATTTATTAGATCTATACTCTTTGATTATGCCTGTTTAGTTCCTCTTTTCAAGACATTGTTGGACGATTCATCGAGATCATCAAGATGTTGAATTGTGTTGAACGCAATGAACTCAGAAGAATTAATGCTTGAGTCATTTAGTGAAAACAAAACGAAGCTGAGTCCTACCGATTTATATTACTAAATATGCATAGTGTGAAAAGGTATAAACTGTAAGGCTACTACCGCCTTACCGGCTACTCCGCGTGAGGTAGAATCTTGTTTGCTTGACATAGGGTTAGAAATACCTTTTCATAGCAAACAGCGCCATCTTTTGTTGTGGTGTGTTAATATTTGCACATACATCAGCCAAGCCACTGGAATATAAGTCGAAAGTAATGATTAACTAGTTTGATTGGTTTAAAATTGATATTCATTGAAATTTGTTATCTCCATGCAGTTATGTTAATAACGCGTATATTCTATTACCAAAAAGCAGCGACACGTTCAAACATAGTGGGCCGCTTGTCCCGTGACGATCGACGGCGCACACCGCTCGTATGTCCTTGTCCCTGGGGACCTCCATGTTTGCCCCTTTCCAGTATACCGTTTTTGTTTAAGTTCTACTGTTTATTTTTTTGCTCGGTCGATATTTTTGTAATGGGCTGACTGGGGAATACAATTTCCCTTGGTTCCCTTAGATGTCATACATCAAAGTTGTTACGTCTGCCAGCTAGGGCGTAATGTTTTATATTTGTTCTTGACGTGAGCCGTTGTATGTTAAGTTGTTTGTCTTCATTCTTGTATTGTTATTGTTATATGTTTTTTTCGCTTCCAAAACTTGCGTGTTAATCAAGTCAAACTGTGCTCGTCATTGTAATAGGAATATGTGGATCGACGTTGTTACTGCAAAAAACTAGTACTCCGCTTGCTTTCTTTTATAGACGGGTTGTAGTGTTCATTTATAAAGAACAATGCATAGCGCGCTCAGAAGTGTTCCATTTTCATTTATTTGAGTCAGTATATCTACACAATGTAGCGGGTAGTCTATATTAGTAATCTGACTAAAGCTTACAGATAAAAATACTTACTTTTATATTATTAACGTACGTAGTAAAAGCTACGAGCTTTTGTTATTAAGAGGAGACCGGTTAAATGCATAAGAGATTTCGATAAGACCGTCTTCGTTCACATTTATAATGGTTTGGAGGAATCGTCTTCTAATTGTATATTATACATTTATTTGTGGACTCGAACAAGCCATTCTATATTTGCTGCCATACATTGTAACGACAATTAAGTCCCATTTCCGGCAACAAAAATAAAACAGATATTCTTACATGCGTGGGTTATGCTTTATGTTGAATTTTGCACGTACAACAGTGGAAACATATTACCGATATATAAAGGCTGAAATTCAAAATAACCAACTATAATGTTATCCAACTAGAATGATTAAGCATCAATTACAGTATAGTAACTGACATACAGCATTTGCGATTTGACCTCTCAATTTTCCAGGATTAACTTAACGGATCGCGTACGGCGATTTCTGACCCCCAGACCAATAATATCGTGCAATTGTATTATACAACTACATATACAGATTGTAACGTGATGTCTATACATCAAGAAAAACTTTGGATTTTGGTCACCTTTTCTAGCTAGCACCTACTTTCATCACATATGCAGGGTGAGCTTGAGGGTGATAAATGGTCGTCCTCATTTCAAGAAGAAACATCAGTAGCTAATATCATATTGGTTTGCGAAAGGGTCATCCAAGTGGCCAAGTTGGTTTTCCAACGATGTCACACGCATCGGCCAGTCATGAATATTAATGTGTCGTCCGAATTAGTTTACAAGCGTCAAAACACGCCGGGTGTAATCATAATGCGTTCATATTGAAGTGGCCCATCAAGCACCCTCGCGAGGGTATGCTGGTAGCGGGCCATGAACGCGGCGGTGACTCAGGCGGAAGCGGCAGCGGGTTGTAGACATTGCAAAAAACAAGTAACAATATAATATTTGAGTGTTTGTAGGTAAATTTACAAGATTAAAGAGATAATAGACGTCTCAGTATAAAAATAATAATAAATTCTCCCAACTTCTCATACATTGACCTGATTCCGTGTTAAGACGCTTAAAGGACTTGTATTACGGACACCAGACAACGGAGGAACCACAAATACACTACTTAAATACATATCTTTAACATCCAGAGACAGAACAAGCAAATATCATCATATAAATATTTGTCCTGAGTGGAGATCGAACCCACATCCTATGCCATCTGCGACAAAATAACATTAGGAAACGGATAAGGCGTGATCACAAAATCTGCAGTAGCATAGTGGTAGACCATTGGAATGGAAATGGTGCAGGCTCAGGTTTAGTATGAAATTTAACATTGTTCAATTATTTAATGATATAAAACCTCATTGCTGGTGAATTTAATGATTACTGCATTTTATCAGCCGCGAACTCTGAGGCTACACACTCACGTCCCGAATAAATTCGACCACTTGTTCAAATCATAAGCTTGCGATACAAATCACATTTAACGGAATATAATTTATTTAATATCCACTTGCAAACGCATCGCGCTAGCGTTAGTGAAGAGGGGCACTGCTAATGAATGTACAATATGAAACATCAAACGATAGTTCGTTTCTTTTATATTTATCTAGGTTTTATGCTGCATCGTAAAGGTACTTATTATTTTTTATCTGGTAGGTACTTATGATTTTGTTTTTATTTCACTAAATCGACACACAAGCATACAGTCCGCGTGATAGTAAGCGTGACCGCAGTTTTAAGATGCCCGTATTACATTGACGCCGAGAGGTAACGGCAGAGTAGAATAGAACCTTCCACTGCGCCAGGTGTCATAAGAGGTGACTGAGGTCCCAAAAACGAGAGATGGCGGTATACACATCCAAAACGGTGCAGCTCAAATGCACAAGGGATAGGCAGCAGCACCTGTGTCGCACAAGCTTTGCACTGCAATTGCCAACATGCTTGTTTAACGCGAAGCTTTTAGACGATAAACCTCCTTTCTTGGAAAAGCCTACGTCCAGCAGCGGACTTCCAAAGGCAGGTATTGTGATTGTGATATCAAAAAAAATTCACAAGCGCGATACCAAAATTGGAACTTGAAAAAGGTTGATTACCCAATAATATCACTGCCTCTCTCACCATTCAAAATGAAAGCAAAATTGAAATAGGTGAGAGAGTAATGCAGGTGACCATTATATGAGGTTATACTCTAGACAAATTTATTATGAAGAATACATTGGCAGGTTAGAAGACAGTGTCTTTTTATGGCAATAAAAAAGTTACATTTCGTTTCATTACCTATGTCTATGCGTTGTTGTCTATTGTATCCATTACTTTTAATCGTATAAAATAAATATTGTATCGATGTCGATAAAACTGAAACACCGATAGCACCCCTCGCAATTCTAATCACACCACCTAGAAAATGACGCAAGGGTGGATTGTACCCCTTATTATTACAGTGACATACGCTACCCCATAGTTGCGAGGGGGGCCGGGGTACAAATTGTACGGTATCGCGCGATCTCCCGGTGCACCTGCCCGGCTTGCGGTTTTAGTGCACGGTATAAAAGGGTTACCGGACACTCCCGAATTATACATATTCTGGTTACCAGTTAATTTCGCGAACACGATTCCTGGGGTCGACATGTGAACATCGTAGAACGCTGGGGCGGGGCATTTCATTTTTCTAAATTTTTTACTAGACATTGCTTGCAAGACAAGCTGTGATAACCCGGTAGAAGATATCCTCGGGGCATAAGCTAGGCGATTGGGCTGTTGATATCATTGAGATAACACGAGAGATAAAAAGAGAGAAAAACATAAAAAAAATTAAAATCAGTACCCGAAGAGGACATATTTTCTCTATAAACTTTTTGTAGATGCAAAGTTTTCTAACAAAATGAGACTTGTCATTTACTTGGTGTATGATTTCAAAAGATGTTTTTGACGACGTGTTTTAACTCAAATTTATGTTTAAATAAAAATTTTTAATTGTTCCAAAGTCTTTAATTTAAAAAGAATACTTTTTAACTGAGAACGGACAAAATTGATTTAGTCAGCTTTCAATCGCTTGTCAATGAAATTACTTTTTGATGGCTTAAAACGACAAACATGATAAGTAAAAATTACATCAAATAAAATCAAAACGATCACAATCTTTAAATATTGCTGCTTTTTTTGCTTTCACAGTCAACATGAAGCACGTCACACTGTGCAACAATATATGAGTTAATCCAAATTCCTTCTAAATTTAGTAAATAAATGTTAATTTGTCAATTATAGTTAGAGTTTTATTGTATTAACAACCTGCTTTATAGTACAGACCATCTACCTGTAATCGAGGGAATAGTTCGAGGCATGACACCACCAGACGGCTATATTCACATGTAATTGCTGGTAACTCGAACTGCAATATGTATATGCAATAATCAACTTTGGCAATTACCCTCCACTATGAATTGGGCGACAATTTCGTATCCCCACTTTACCACTTCCGGAGGATCATTCAAATTTACGGCTCTGTAACTTTTATTATTACCCCAAAACATGACTTACCCTTGCAGACCTTATTTCATATACTTTTAAAATAGTGGAAATATAGCAAACGCACCGGCACGTTACTTGTAACATGGGTAATTGTGATATACTGCTCCCCAGGGCTACTGCCCGCAGCAGGCCACTGGCGTGGACTTTATCCTGTGGACATAAGACCCACAATTGATCGCCCACAATCGCCAGTCCACCCCAGAACGTGCCAACGAAAATTGTTAGCGAAAGACTTATAGTCCGTTTAGGCAGCTAGTGAGATATATGGCCACCGCCCCGACAATTACTCTAGCCTTGTTTATAAAAATAATTACGCTAAGCAAGTCGTTGGAGTGCAAGCAGAACAAATTGGTACAAATTGATAATTACTTTACATTTCATTCAGGTTTATCATATGATATCAGTACTGACAAAAGCTTGTAACTTTTGAGGACTTGCGTTCCTTAAATAAATAATAAAATTTTATTAATAAAATCATTAATTTCTAAAAATATTGTTCCAGTTTACAGTTTACACCCATATAGTCAATCAAGGATTTCCAATTTTTCATTTAGCACAAAATGTATGTAGCGCAAAACCCAATGTCAGTTACCAGAATATTTTGAAATAAGCTTAAAAATCAACAGCCATACGCGCTTGGCCTCACTCGAAACATTCATTTACGCAACAAAGCCGACGGCGGCTGCGACATATTGGCAAAACACTCACAACCAATCAACGTCACAACAGACCCACCCCCATAAAAAAAACAAGTGTTTGCTCTCATAAAGCATGACTGCAAATCTGTACAGAGATGATGGTTTATGTTTCATACCGTCCCGAGTGCCATTGTTACGAGCGAGGGGTGCACAATAGCACGACCGATTTCACATGAATACAGAAGTTAATTCGGCGAGGAATTATAACGAGTTATTAATCCTCTTAATCGAGTGGGATTTGACAGTCGATAAAACGAATTACAAAGTCCTTTTTCTCGCAGATGGGCCACCACGGGATGGAGGGTCTGGACATGTTGGATCCTCTGACTTCGTCGTCGATGACCACGCTCGCGCCCATGGGCGAGGCTGCACCACCCCACCACCAGCTGCATGGTTACGGCGCCATGAACCACGTCATGAACCACCACCACCACGCAGGTGGCTTGGCACACGCGCCGCCGGCACACCTTGGCCATCCAGCCGCCGCTCTACACCCAGATACTGACACGGACCCTAGAGAACTCGAAGCTTTCGCGGAACGCTTTAAGCAGCGCAGAATCAAACTCGGCGTCACCCAAGCAGACGTGGGCAAAGCGCTCGCCAACCTCAAACTGCCCGGAGTCGGTGCTCTGTCTCAGAGTACGATCTGCCGCTTTGAAAGTCTCACGCTCAGCCACAACAACATGATCGCCCTTAAACCCATACTGCAAGCGTGGCTAGAAGAAGCAGAGGCCCAGGCGAAGAACAAACGGAGGGACCCAGACGCGCCTAGCGTCCTGCCAGCCGGCGAGAAGAAAAGAAAGAGAACCTCAATCGCGGCGCCGGAGAAACGCAGCCTCGAGGCGTATTTCGCTGTGCAACCACGACCTTCCGGAGAGAAGATCACGGCGATTGCGGAGAAACTAGACCTGAAGAAGAACGTGGTCCGCGTGTGGTTCTGCAACCAGCGACAGAAACAGAAGCGCATGAAGTTTGCGGCGCAACACTGACCGGCGGGGGGCGGCGCGGCTCTGCTGTACCCCGGCACCGGCTATGGGTACTGAGCGCCGACGCCGGACCGCCGGACCGCCGACTCGCGACGCCGGAAGCCGGACGCCGGCCGCCACGCCGCCGGATCCGCCGCCGAACTACGTAAGCAATAATAAGATCTCGTTTTGATCTCATCCCTCGACACTCCCCTTCGAGTCGAACCGCAATTTAGTGACTAGTGTAGATATTGTATAAACCGATTTTCGTTTCTTTGTACGACTGTACGATGACTTCTTATATATTTTTCGAGACACAGGGTATATAATTGATTATATACATATCATTACAGTAATAGAAGTCGCTTCGTCACACTTTCGTTCCGTCGCGCCGGTTCGATGTCTTCGGTGCATCGAATGTTATGTATTTGAAAAATTGAAATTCAGGATTTTTAAGAGAATGTGCCTTGCAAATATCAATATTCTGTGTTTAATGTTAGTACTTCATCGCTGCGAGTCGCAGGTTTCTGTGGACCCTAGGATAGGTGTCCAGAACGTACATCGAATGCAATAGGGTGTGAGGTATGGTGGTCGAGGACGGTGACATGCCCGACTGAGCGTTCCAGTAGTTACTGGGTTCACAGTTGTTTGTAGCCCTGGCTGCCAGCTGGGCTGCGTCGCCTGCATGGCCGGCATGTCACGCGTCTCCGAACCATTCACAATATAGCGTTTAAATTATAATTATTGATAAATTTGTTAGATGTTTTTTTCTGATATTATTGACCTGTACAAAATAAAGTAAGAATACTTTCGCCTTTAAGTTGTAGATAGTACTACGTAGGTCGGTTAGTTCCGTTCCTTTGTTTGTTCGTTTTGATATTATTATTATAAACATTTCACAAAATGGCACAATTTTAGATTAAGAAGTTATTAGTGACATTTAGCCAAAATAGTGTTAATATCCATTTGTAAATAGCTCATATTTCGATTTACATATAGAGAATAGTTAAAATACATAATAGTTACTAAATTGGAAAGGAATTAGTACAACGCTGATGGATTCATGCACTTACCTATTTTTAATGTCGAATGAATTTGTAAGCACAAATATTGTAAGATTGTGTTCAGTGTAAGGTGAATTTACAATACTTACTTCAAAATAAATTGGATTGGATCATTGCTATTGTAACAAATTCGAAGAGGCCAAAAATTGTTATCCCTGCTCAAAAGGCGTACAGTTAGCAAAACGATAATGTAATAATTTAGTGAATTGTACAACGATGCATGATTCCGCTAAAAGTGGCGAGTCCGCCGCAGCTTGACAAACAAACTAACAAAAAAAAGGTAATAAAAAGTTTGCGAAATAAAAATAATATTTTTAAAAGATATTTTGTAAATATAGATTTAAAAATTACTAAGTTAACAAAACGTGCAATTTAGACCTCGGTAATTAATAATTAAAACTAACTGCTAGGAATTTATCGATTTACTAAAAAAAACCTAAGGGATGGCTTTACTTGATATGTCGATTCTAGTCATTGATTTTATTTAATTTATCTTGGTACTGTTAACTTGTGATAAATCACTTCACTGATAATATTTATACAAATAAAATATTAACGGACTAAGATGTATTGTTTTATATCACTTAACATTTTGTAGTATTTTTCAAATGTCTCATTTATAAGGATTTTATTGTACAATCAGTCTTTTTAATGTTTGTAAATTAAATAACCTAACTTTCTAACTACTTATATGACTGATAAGGCTTACTATAGAGCAAAGCGTGATGTGATACATATAAAAGGCAATCTTCGAACAAATTTATGAACAAATGCAGCTTATGCTTGAATTGTACTAATCACTTGGATGGGATGAGAATAATTTTAACTATATGGTCGAATATCAAAGGCAAATGAAAATGTATTGATTTTACTAATGAAACAGTGGCGTTGGCACATCAAAAGAATAACGAGATTGTATTTGTCGTCTTTTGTAGTACCTTCAATGTCTTTATATGAAATTGTAATGATTAGTATTTAGACTTCGACGAAGCTATGATTTCAGTATTGACCTCTCATAGTGACTGTGACCTTAGTCAGCTTCCACGGGCACTATCTTGGAGTCATTATTGACTTTAACAACATATTAGTACTAAATGACAAGAAGAAAGAGTAAACACCCTTTAATGAGATTCCTTTCGCTCCTACAGTATAAGTACATGCACGCAAGTAGACACACACCCTTGACATACTTATCAATAACTTTATAAACCTAAGTCCTGTACACTAGTCTAGATAAAAAAGACAGTCATTGATAACTAACGCACCTAAGTCGAATTAAATTATGTATTATTAAGGGATGTTGCTAAAAAGACCAATAAAATAATTATAAGTTATTATTTATTATATCATTATATATATGTTGGATTGATTGTACAATGAAATTTTATGCACAAATATTGCAAATACACTGCTTGTTAGTGCAAAGTAAAAAAAAATGATCTGTCTTAATTACGTATTATGAAATCAGTTGTTTATTGTTTTGGGGTCCACGATATGAACAAATGTTGTTTATCAACTGAATATGTAAATTTAATTTTTACTACAAAGAAAATATATTTATGTGTATTATTTATTACGAAAAGTATAGGTAACGTCTTCAAATCGAAATGTGGAATACAAGTGCAGGTACAGATTTTCTATTTCATTATCAAAGTTATGTCAAACCCCAGAACAATAAATGTGTAAGCAATATTACGAGCAATATTTTTATTTGTAAATAAAATGAAATATAATTACTAATAGACCGATTGTAAAAAAAACTATTATATATTAGTTCACGAGCTGACCATTTATTTTTAGTCGAGTATTATCTAAAGTACTGAAGGTACTACGAAACATTTGCTCAACACTGCAAGTAATTTTTAATAGTATTACATTATTATTACTATTAATTAATACGAAAATATTACATCAACACTCGACTGAAGATAACACGGTGAGAAAAAAATAATTTTAAAGTAGTTTTAGACATTTCTCTTGCAATTATTAATTCTTAATTAATTATTATTAATAATAAAAGGAGACAATCTTATTTCGAAAACCAATAAACAATAAATTGAAGATAGAAATATTAGTACATACCTTGTTTTATTAAACCCGATTAAGTGAGTTAAAGATTCACGCAATTCAAGCCAGAAATGACCTGGGTAAGTACTATTTTTTTAATGCGTGACGTAATCTACCAATGTCGCTGGAATCTATATGTGATTTGACCAGCAATCGAAAAACGAAAGAAGTGAAATCCAACACACGCCTCAGTTCTAAGTGACAATAAATTTTAAAATGATAATAACTCACGCAACATCTCATACATTGACGCAACACGCAACATCTCATACATTGACGCAACATGCAACATCTTTTATTTTGTTTAAGCCGCTCAAAGCACTTCAGTTGATGAACATCAGAAAACAGAGGAATAGCAAATATAATAATAATAATACTCTTTATTGTACACCAATGAAAATTAAACAATAACATCACAAAAACATGGAATAATAGGTACAAGAGGCGGCCTTACCGCTAAATGCAATTTCTTACAGGCAACCTTTAATATAATTCATATAAAAATGGATAAGTTTATGTGTGTGTCTGTTTGTTTGTCTGTCTTTCTCGGCAAAACGGGGCTACGAATTTATATAACTTTAAGTGGAAATAGTTGAAGAGATTTCTCTTCTAACCCGACAACTTTGCTAAAACAAAGGTTTGAATTGTTGTGTTTGAGTAAAATCCTACCCCGGACCATTTAAAAGAAGAGGTGAAATTTTAAATGTGGCATTTCGCGGTTTTCAGTGTGGAATTACCTGCTTATTTTTAAAAATCTTTCTACACCCTCTAAAATATGGGAAAGAAATTTGCTTACCATGTTTCCCCAAATTCAATGCCAGTCCTATAGTCCACATAGAAAGTTATCTTTGGGGAGCCTTTCTCAATAAATTAACTATCCAACACTGAAAGAATTAATTAAATCGGACCAGTTTTTCCTGAGGTTAGCGCGTACAAACAAACAAATGGACTCTCCAACTTTAAAATATTAGTACAGCCGGTGGAATCGTTCTGAAATGGAAATCGTCCACCCGCAAGATGAACAGACGATCTAAATTGAACTGCAGGATCGCGCTAGACGCAGGCCGCTTACAACCGGACTATTGGAGATTACTTTGGAAGGCCTATGTCCAGCAGTGGACGTCTTATGGCTAATATGATGATACAAATTTAACAAATTCCCAGGGGTTGATGTATATAACATAACGGTGAAATGGCATACATTCTAACTCAATTTCAAAGTTGACACAGATACCTTCGCTAAATCATATCGGTTGACTTGGTATTACCATAAACAAAAATAAACATGTTCATGTTTAAAATATTAAGGTCACAAAGATTCCGTCAGACATATTGGCATCAGTCTATTCAGTCTAGGCCTTTGTGGCAAACAAAGGTTATTCAGACGATTCTAGAGAAAGATTTTTGTCTAGACTACCTATTAACATGACAACATGTCTAGCTTTCTTACAAACCTACTAATCTTTGAACTGAGACGTTTGACTGATACTATCAAAATAAATAGGAAATGAGTATACAGGATAACGCAATGGCTTTTGCAGATCATATTTTGTCAGGTTAAATATGATTTACATAACCCTAAAGAATTGAGTGTCATTTTCAAGGCTTCGGCATCCGTTACGACAAACGGAACGAAGTTCTTTGTTAAACTCAGATCTGATTATAAACATACAACAATAAGGCTATTATTTTGTTGGATAATTTTTGTTTGTTGTTTCCTATTTGCCATGTGCATTTGAGCGCCACTTTTTCGGATGGATATACCTAACGGCTTTGCCGATACCTTATTTCTTTTCATTAATAAATGTATGTACTTATTATTACCATAATTATACGGGTTAGCCCAATTACACACTGACTTTGACTTTGTTACAAAATTTTTATTATTCTCCATTGAACTATTAATTATTAATGATATGACGTTGTCAACAAATACGTCTAAAGCCGGATGGGACGTAAGAAGTACGTTAAGTGCCTGCTGCATGTATCATAATAGGAAATGTTTGCAGTACAACGTTCTCACAACAACTTAATCTTATAAAGATATTACAATACGAATCCCTATTCCCCTCGATCATCGCATCACGTACGGCAATTTTGTTAATACTTTTAAAAAGTAACCTTACTTACATTTGACGTTCATAGAAATATTAGGGCAGGTTAAGTAATTTCGACGCCTCTTTGCGACTATTTTACGTTAATCCGTACTATCAGCTCTGCTCTTGCCAGCCCAGTTCCTCCAGGAGCTGCAGCAATCTCTTGAAGTTGCTGTTCGCCTCCTGAAGTGGCGATATCAGCTGAGGACAGTCCATGATGACATGATTAATTGTTTCTTTTCTCCCTACGGAGGCTTTGCATAGCGGGCTGACGGTGATACCTGGAATGTACAGGTGTTTGTTAAGTCAAGCAATTCCGGTGCTCACTCCCACCAGAAGCCGCAGCTGTTTCCTGTTTAGCTTTCACAGCTAAACAGGAAATAGCGAGAAGCTTAATGACAGCCCATGTTAGGTGGTAGATATCGTCTCGCTGGCTTGTCAGCATATGCTTGTGCCAGATAAGTATAATTGGTGTTATACCTTATCGCAGCACATCTCTAATCCATGCTTAATGGGTAATTGTTTGAGGCAGCTACGATCGTGTCAGCAATGAGGAGATTCGTAACCGAACCAAAGTTAGCGACATTGCGGATTAGTAAGTTGAAGTGACAGAGGGCATGGCATTTGGATAATGGAGTCGTAAGGTTCTGGAATGAAGACCATATAGTGGAAAACGCAGCATAGAGCATCCACCAACAAGATGGATACCTGCCAAAAACATAAGTCTTATTAACATTGCTCTATTATAGGTAAAGATTAGATATACATAAAAAAATATTCTTTTCTAAATACAATATAGGTTGTCTATATTACCCATGACGTAGCATTTCAATGGTGAGAGTGTATGAGATATTATTTATTAGTGTATGAGATAAATCGTAAAAATTAAACTCTTTGTTTGTCATCAACCAAATATTCCTCTTTATATATGTATATAGAGCATAGAAGCTACAGTATTCTATTCCTTGTTGAAGGCTAAAATAATTTGGAATAGCGCATTGCAAATATATTTAGAAATTCTAGAAAATTGCTATAATGAACTGTAAACCGTATAATGGGTAAAACTCAAGTCAAACGCAAACAAATGTCCCACACTCATTATAGATAATAATAGCAATTTCTGTTCATACCACTTTTACCTAGAACTTGAACAAGCCTTAGACTTACGCGAAGTTCACGAAGCCGTTTTGCTGTGTCAATAAATCTAATCCTCAAGAGAACATTGGATTACGTCACACCACAGAAAACACGCAGAGGTTTTATTCTTTTTAAAACTGACCTTTTCTAGTTAATCTATGTCCTAAAAAAATATACTATATGTTTAGAGCCTCTTGTCATTTAGTTTGTTATTATATTGTTACTAGCAAACAGATGACGGTACCGATATCTCATAGATTAATTATTGTAAATTCATTAACGCAAAGTATTTGAAGGTAGAACAGAACATACAGCCTACGCGGCCTCGTTTTAAAACTCGGCAATTCGAAACGTTCAGGTTTTTCAAAAACTGAAGGGTCAACTGAACTGCACCACGACCTCGATCTCCATTAGGTTCATAAGTTCACGACTAGTGTTTTATAACGCAAACAAAGGTTACCCGTTTCATCATACCAGCCATCGGAAGTCCACGATGGGCCCTCCAAAGACATGGGGAATTATGCCCATTATTGCAAAGCGTGTTGGCAATCCCAGAGCGTATTTTGTAAAAGTTATGGAGATTTTACTGCTATACAGCATTATTATTATTATTATCATTATTACATTCCAGCCCAGTGCATTTGAGTTGAAACTACTTTGGGTGAATACACCGCCATTTGTCGGTACTATCGAATATCATATGTAATCAGACAATAAATTAAATAGCCAAGCACATTTGTTTAACATTCATACTAATCAATTTTAACACGAAACTAGTATTTAAAAAGTTTCCTTAATGTCTCTTGATATGTATGTCTATATCTATATCTTGATACACACAATGATTATTCTTTTTATGTACTCTAACTTATAAATAAACAAGTGTTGTTATTATATCTACCAAGAAAACAATAAGCAAGGGAATACAAAAGGCATTCGCCCGAAGACTTAAAACAGGCAATTGTACATTATTGGATCGGCTTACTTGCCTTCCCGTCACGTTGTCACACTAAACCGCACCGTTTAAGTGATTATATATTGATGGTAATTATTTTGAAGTTGCATAAAAGCCTACTTTATGCCAGTCGGTAGTGAATCTTCAATTTATTTGAATTGTCTTCAAACTAAAATTTTTCGTAAATACTTACATATTATTGTTATAAGTTAAATGGAATAATTAGTATAAGACTAGGTGAACATACCTTATTCAGGTATAAAAGGTATGATAGAATATCTGTAGAACCGAGAATGAACGAGTGTATATGAAAGGACTAATGCGAGTGAAGGAAGCAAGTGAGGTATGCTAATTTAACTGTGTATGTTGAGTATATATATTTAAGTATTACATTTATGATTACTCTGTTATCGTCTTACTTATCTAATAGAAATGCAAAATATCTACTTCGCATATTACAACACTTCTCGTGACTTCTCGGAATTTTAGAACTACACGACTGCGTTTTGTTTTTTTTTGGTACAAACAAAAAAGATTAATATTATTGTAAAGTATTATTATAATTTTGAAAATCTGTAACCGCAATCCGTTTTTGTTATATCATATGGTGCGAAGACCAATTGCTTTCGCTCTTAAAGTAAGCCGAATCAACAACTTTTATTACAACCCTATTATTTCTTGATACTGTGCCTACATATTAGGGGTTTTAAAATAGCCTATAGAATTTCTTATAATTTATACATATCCTAGTGATCGTACTTCGTTCGGAAAACTTTGAAACACCTTGTCTCCAGTCGAAAGTCAATTGATTAGAATTGGTCTCTTACTATTTTGCCCTTTTGAGCTTCGAAATTGTCCAATGAGCAATGGAGAGAGAGAGAGAGTCTTTTTGAGCGAGCGAAGACAGAAATGAGATCTGTAAAACAACCAAAGTTACCGATATAGCCAGTCGAATTAGCAAGTTGAAGTGGCAGTAGGCATGGCACTTAGTACGCAGAACCGATGGCTGATGGAGTCATAAGGTATTACGCAGCGCTAGACATCCAAATGAACCGACGATCCGACTAAATCCGCACATAACCGGTCTTATTGGTGATCACTTGAGAGGGCCTATGTCCATCAGTGGACAACCATCGGTGGATTATCCTACTTTTAGAGTAAAATAAATAAAATAAATAGTATTAACAAAAGTTACATATGAATGGAAAAGCAAGCATTTATTTTAATTTTAAACTATGCCCACCCTTACCATTTAATGGTACTTCATACAACCGTCACTAACATCATAGGTAAAGTGTACTGATAATAAATGCAAATAACTGTGCAATGTGCCGTGTGCCTTCTGAATGCCACACTCAATTGCAGGTTCGGGGGCTCTGAGTGACAACTGCTCGGGGGTACCGCCTTCTTTGTTTATGTAAGCTGCCATTAATATCTATTCACAGTCAAGAAGCTAAAAGTAAACCGTGTTAAGCATATGCAGGATATTAAAATATAAACTGGCTGAAGAAAATAAAGATTTAATATTAAATTAAAAATAAAACAACCCAGGTAAATTAACAAACATTATAACTTGTCAACTCACTAATGACATTACCGATGACATTGTTTATTTACCTTTTTTGTGTAGATACACTTACAAATTACTGTCATACATCCTAATATTTCACGAACTTCTTCATTTTATTTGAAAAAAATAAAGAAGTACGCGAGTAGAATAAATGCTGTTGAAATAAGAGCTTTTCGAAGAATGTAGAGTGTGAGTTCGAGAGATACATTAAATAATAGTGTGATAAGACTTCAATGTGTAAAGGATGATGTTGTGACAACAATAGAGAAAGAAATGTTAAGATGGTTTGGACATGTAGAAAGGATGGATGAAAGTAGAATGACTGCAGAAATATGTAGAGCGGCAGTGAATGGAAGGGTATACGACGACCGAGGCGAACATAGACAGGTAGTAGACATGTACATTTGAGCTGACTTTTTTGCATGGATATACCACCATCTATCGGTTCTAGTACCAAAGTCGCCTCTTACAACACCTGGTACATAGGGATGTACTATTCTATTCTGCCGGTACCTCAAGGCTCTTAAAAGCAAGGTATTTGCCATATCGTTTCAGTTTATTTTCACGTGGTTCAGTACCATGTTATGTTACATATTAAAGGGTTTTAACGCGCAGTTTATCGCTCTAAACAATATAAGCGCCGTCAGTTCAAGTCATTATTATATTACTCGTTGCAGTTTTTAATGAATACTACGCTTTATCACTCATGTGTCAACCATATATCGCTGAAACTTGCAACCGCTTCAGTCGCTATTGACGCATACTTTTAAAGGTCGCTCTTTATTGTAAGAAACGGTTATTTGTAATAAAATTGATTGAAATAAACGCAGGTGGAGCTAGAGCAAAAATAATAACGACTAGATTCGTCGCCGTCGTTGTTTATCATCGCCTATCGTTGACACTCCCTAGGTTTTAATCATTAGAACTAAATATATACGTGTTAAGGGCACCCTCATCATGTCCAATTATCAAAATACAGGTGGATAAAAAGCGACCGGACCATCGATGTACGACTGGGGTAATGTTTGCATGCATTCGTCGGCAGTTTCCTTAAGAGACAGTCTGGAGGGTGAAAAAAATGTTTATAATATATATGTATAGTTATAATATATATAATATGTATAGCAGGAAACCAGACCTGCCCGACGTAGCTACTTTTTTCTAATGAATACAGTTTCTGTACGTTCGTTCAATAAGTCTAGGCATAATATCCAAGACCTTTAGTGACATGATATTGTTAGACAACAAGGCTGGCGCTAACCTTGAGATGTTATTGTGATAACGTGTACGTCTGTAGGCAATGACGATTAACATTTCATGGACCAACATTTTTTGTTATGTAACCTACTAGGATTGCATAACAAAAAAGGAGTACAAACTCTTTTAAAAAAGAAAAATTCCGCATATCATACATTGACAAGACTCCGAGATGAGCCGTTTAGAACACTTATGTTACGGACATCAGACTACATCAGAATCACAAATACAGTGGACCTCCGGTAATCCGGACCCTGTCTAATCCTTCCCCTGTTATCCGACATGGTCTACAAGTATGATTTGTACTTCAGAGTATATATATGTTCATATGTATATATAATATGTATAAAGAATCTTATCATTGGATCGGATTACAAGGTACTCCTTTGTACAAAATTCCGGACTATAGGGAGTCTTAGGCAGTACTCTATAATCCGAAGAATTCGATAGTTCGGCACTGCCCTGCAAAATGTGTGTCAGACTACCGGTGGTCCACTGTATACTACTTAAATAAACATATTTAACACCCAGACGTAGAAAAAACACAAATATCATCATATATATATTTGTCCTGGATTTGGATCTTTGGCGCACAAGACTAGATCACTACCATCAAAATAATGAACTTAGCTTGCAATATAGTTTTAACTAGGTTTCGACTAATATCACTTTAAAATACTAATAAAATAACCTCATGTATCTCCATATAGAGTCTATAGAGTAGTATAGTATATAGAGTCAAGTCATAACTCTATGTCAAAAGTAATGGCATATGACTGCGAAACGTGGTTTCTCGCTGTAGCCCTTATTAGCCAATTCGAAGTAACCCGATGACCTTTGAAGAGGGCAATACTCGGAGTCACATTGCGTGTTTGAATCAGGTATGTAGCGAACCAAATTTTCCGATATCGCCCAATGAATTATCAGGAGTAGTAATAAGAAGAGTTAAATAGCACGCAGTATAATGTACGTCAATTACCGGATAAATGAGGAACAGTCTACGTACGTGATCAATAATAATTTGATTAGTTATGCAGAATTGTACTGGATTTATGCCGCATGCAACCGGTCCGGTATATTCAATTATATATCTTAAATTTATATTTGTTACTAGCTGTGCCCGCGACTTTGTTTGCGGGGAATCGTGGCGTTGGGCAACATATTTTCTGTCAAACTACAAACTTCTACGCGGCGCACGCAACGAACGTAAATTTTTCGCCTGTTTTTGCCACATTTTTAGTTAATGCTCCGCTCCTTTCAGTTTTAGTGTGATAGAATATAGCCTTAGTCTTACATAAGCTATCTGCCAGTGAAAGTCCCGTCCAAATCGGTCTAGCCGTTCAAGATTAGTCGAAACAAACAGACGAAACAGACAAAAATTGTAAAATAATTTATTTTGGTATCTATACCGTAGGTCATATGCATATAGTAGAAAGCGTAGTGGGTATTTTAATATTACAAACAGATAATATTTTATGCAAGTACATTCAAAATGCTGGCTTCACCCGATGAGATAGATCAAAATAATGTACTACAGTATTGTATATCATAAGAAGATTTACAAAAATTCCGCAGTAATATATGTCCATCTCTTAGGGATAACACACAATAATATTTTTTTTATTCTCAGTGCACCTGTGTGAAGCAAATGCAAAGGGTCTCTAGTAAATAGTACAAAAGGGAAAGTTTGTGGGAATGGATGTGTGTTTGTCATTCTTTCTCGCCTGAAAGACTTAACAGATCTAGATGAATTTTGACAATGAGATAATTCACAGTCTGGAATAACACAGCCAACTTTTATACCGGTAACAGATTCCTGTGAGATACAGATCTATCTCACGGAAACATGTTTTCGGCGATTTAGTTTTCTTTATGGAGTCGACACGACTTATGATACAGTTTAGCTGACTGGGAGTAATATAAAATTATATCCGGAATAACAAGAGTACCTCAAAGATGCGATTAAAATCTTGCACACAAAGTCGTATGAGGAAAGCTAGTTAAGATTTAAGTAATTTTATAAAAAGGTATCTAATGTTTGATTGTTTGCATGTAATGGATAAATTCTGAAATACTAAAACTATTTTGAAAATTATTTTATCAAAGTTAAATTAATTATCGGCAAGTAATATGCTGGCTGGCTGCAGGCTGCGTCACATTTATCATTATCATCATCATGTCAACAGCAAGAAGTCCACAAGACTACACGAGCGTGCCGACTCTACGGGGATTTCCCATTGTTTTGTTCAATAATTTGCCATTATGGACTGGCGTGATAACAATCACAGAGCGTCGCTTTACGAGGATACCGATATTTACGCCATGTATATAAATCACGCTAGCAATGATGGATATACCAGCATTTTGGTTCCATAATCGCTTAAGACACTTGATACAAAAGGAGGTAGTATTGAACCCTGCTGGTACCCCACAGCTACACCATTTATTATATATATGTAAGTGTATCGGACTGTTTTTTGACGTCACGACTAATCGAAACGAAATATATTAATTATTACGATATCGGGAAGATGGTGGATGCGATTTAACAGTCCTCGATATAGTTAGGAAATCGATTGATATATTAAGCATTGTAGCCATGAAAAAGGATCAAGCAAACTCAAGTGAATAATAATAATAATAATAAATAATAAATTCCCACAACATCTCATACATTGACCTGACTCCGTGGTAAGTCGCTTAAAGCACTTGTGTTACGGACGCCAGACAACAGAGGAATCACAAATATACTACTTAAATACATATATTTTACACCCATACACAAAGCAAACACAAATATCATCATATAAATATTTGCTCTGGGTGGGAATCGAACCCACGACCCATGGTGCACAAGACAGGATCACTACCATCTGCGCCATCGGGCCCGTTAATGAGATGTGTTACTTCCGAAGCCCGGTTCGTGGACATTAACTTTATACTATATCCCGTGGGAACACTCGATGAAAAATAACCTCAATCAAATATAATTCTAGGGCTTAGTTTGTCCTCATGTTAAATTTGATTAGAATCGGTGAACTGGTTAAGGTGCAAGAACGAAACAAAACAAGACACTACTATATCTGATATATGACCTGTCAAATCTATTCTATATACATGTAAATAAAATTATCAGTCTTTCTCTACGTTATTACACATATAAAACTTCCGCTTAAATCACTCTATATCTGTTGAAAAAAACTTCTAATTTGAAGATCTAAGCATATATAGAAACAGACAGACAGACAGTGGAAAGCTACTTTGTTTTATACTATGTAGAGACTTGAGGAAGTTACAATTGTGCCGATAGCATAATATGCATGCTATGTCTTTACATAGATAATGTCACCGTAAAATCCACCACCGAAAAATATAGTGTAAGAAGTATTAACAATTAAAAAATTACAAATCAATCAAACAACAAATTCAAACAAAAAGTGGTCATTGGCTTTATAGGCCAACTGAAAGTAGATCAATGAGCTATGGAAAGGGCAATGCTCGGAGTTTCTTTGCGCGATCGAACAAGGAATGAGGAGATTCGTAACAGAACCGTTGCCTGGCGGATTAGTAAGTTGAAGTGGTTGAAGTGGCATTGGGCAGGACATTTGGTACGCAGGACCGATGGCCGATGGAGTCGTAACGTTCTGGAATGGAGACCACGTACCGGCAAGCGCAGCGTCGGGCGTCCACCCACAAGATGGACAGATGATCTTGGGGAGGCCAATGTCTAGCAGTGGACGTCTTATGGCTGATATGATGATGAAAAACAATCCCTACAGTTTGCTGGTATTACAAAACTTATCTAACTAAAGTGGTAACAGCAAGACACTGCAAACCCCTATTTAAATATTAAATATGTGTACCATTTTCCAAGAAACAACAACAGTAAAATACGGAATTAGTAAGCAACTGTAATTAATAGCTGTGTAGGTCAATTGTTTAAATGATAGAGTATAAGCCAGTTAGAAAATCAATATCTATACATAGGAAAATTTTAAACTTAGTACCCCTTCTTAAGGAAACTGCGCTTAGTGAGTGAACGTGAAATTTGTCACTGATAGTAAAAGTTAATGTGAAGAAGAATTGAACTAGTTCTTTTATTAAATTCATTAAAATTAGTTTTAGTTAATTCATTAATGAGATTGACTAACTGTACATGAGGTAGAACCTCACACAAAAGGTCGTCTACATTGGTACCTCATTCTCACCTATTTCTACCGCCAAAAATGTAACAGTGTTCGCATTGCTGTATTCCGGTTGGAAGGGTGAGAGAAGCAGTGTATTTACTTGGTGATATTGCATAATTTATTTTAGTCATAAGGTTGGCAACGCGTTGGTGATATCCTTGTGATATTACAAGCGTGTGTAGGCTGTAGTGACGCTTATCAAGCGGACTGAAGGCTTGTTTGTCGACCTGGTCTAAAAAAATTAAGTAAACATTAATGGTTTATTGAATTTTGAGCAATTGATGAAAGTGTATTTATAAAATTAAATGGATTTATGGTTTTACGAAATAGAATTTCAACCACCGGACGACCGGATGACGACTGGTGAATATAAAATGGTCGATTCGGAGTACTCTGGGGCTATACTGCAGATATATTTTGTTTTTCGACACAGCTGACTCGAATGATATACAGCAAAATTGGATACAATAAATATGATTTCTAATTGAAATTATCTTGTGAAATATTAATATTAATAACGTGTACTTGTGATTGACGCTACACAGATCAAATTTTACCTAGGTTTAAGATCGTTTATTTAATTTATTTTATCAGCATAGTCGACATATCAGCTGTAGAACGTCTACTGCTGAATACAGACCTCTCCAAAATCTCCAGTAGGACCGGTTGTATGTGACCTGCGTCCAGTGCTGCTCTGCGGTTTTAGTTAGATCCTCTATGAACTTTGAGAATGGACACCGTACGTTGCGATTGCCGGTACGTGGTCTCCATAACCTTAGGATTCTACGTCCACCGGTTCTGCGTACTAAGTGACCTGCCTTCTTTAACTGCTAATAAATAGTAACAAAGTATCTTAGGACAGTAGAAAAAAAATAAGCGCCTCTAGTGGCGAAATCCTGAACTTAAATCTATGTTTCTTTTTTTTTGGATTACGTAATTTGGCAGCTATCAAAGAGTACGCCCGGAAGAACATTTACAATGTACAGATACACATACTTATGGTTCGAACAAAACAGCACCTCTAGTGGACAATTTGTGAACTAAAAATGGCTGTGTCCCATTATTACTAGCAAAGGTTTAAGGAATCTTATAAATCTTATCGCGTTGGTTTTCAAACTTACCCGATCTCAGTAGTGAGCTTAAATTCCAACCAATCAGAGAGCGCTCGCACACACACATGGACATGCATACATACATCCGACTCACAAGAGTAAACAGCTTACGCTATTCTACAACCGTGCCCTAAAAATACTTGGCCTTGTTTACAAGTTACGCTCGTACGAGCAAGTTCGAGCTAAATTTATAGCTGAGGCATTTAATGATAATCTCCTTGCTTGTTTTATTGTGTAATCAGCCTCGAGCACTTCGTGCCATTTGCTCATTGAGAATGGTACACCCCCCAATTTAATTATGGCGAGCATATATTTAGTTTTGTATTATTGTTATATCAAATTAATTGGTGTTTGACTGTTTTTAGGGTCGTTTTAATGCGCGAATTTTGTGCGTATAAAGTTGGCGGCAACGGCTTGTATTTTGTTTTTTAGCATAGGACGAGAAACAAGCATCCGCGATATAATAAGCGTCAGATAGACCCAGACACAGAACAAACACAAATATTATCATATAAATATTTGCTCTGGGTGGGAATCGAACTCACCGCCCTTGGCGCATAAGATAGGAGCACTACCATCCGCGCCATCAGGCCCGTTATAACAGGATTACCTGGATTCGTCTACCCTAATGTTTTGGTCTTAGAGAAAATAAAACACTAAAATCCTTTTACATCGTTATGGCGTAATAAAACCTGCTTTTGAAACGGCCTTAAAACGCGACCCTTTACGTTTTCTTGTTCGACGTTTCTGTTACATTGCACAATATAACTTATATGTGAGATAAAGTGAATTTTTCTGGTAAATATTATTTTTTTAATTCAATTCAATATTCTTCTTTCAATAAAACCTTTAACGGTAACGGTAAGCTGCACTTATGACACGATGTAAGCATAATAAGTCTAGAAACATATTTTGTCAATATTTTAAAATACTTTCCGTTAACATGGCGGCTAACAGCAGCATCAAGTAATTTGGACAATTTACGATAAGTAGATAACTTACGTGGCGTGACGTGTTAAAGCTTGTTAACACGTCACGCCACGTTTTAGTAAAGTAAAGTACAAGGATTTGTAACATATTTTACGCGCTGCATTCGATCGTGTAAATGTAAGCCTTAATAATAAAAGGCGAAAGTTTGGGAGCAGGGATGCAAGAAAGTGTGATGTTTTGATTATACCCAAAACAGCAATAAGTGTTATCATCATCATCATATCAGCCACACTGCTGGACATAGGCCTAACCAAGAAAGATAGAATTTTGCCCATAATTGCCCCGCTAAACAAGCGGGCTAACAATCGTAGAGTGTAACTTCGCAACGGGGATACTGGTGCCCATCCCCACCCTGTGCAATTGATCTACATTGTTTCGAATATTTTTTTCATTTTTCGTATGTTTGTTAATCATTCACACTAGAAAAGCTGAACCGGTCTTGATGAAATTTTGCGCAGAGATTATTTGTAGTCTGGAGAAACACATACTCTGCTACCTTATCCCGACAACATGTTCAGGGATAGAGCTCGCTTTTTTTTCTCTATGGTATTGGCACGACTGCACAGCTTATCAGTGAGTGACGTAGACTTCTTTCCAGTTAATAAAATATCCTCAGGATTGAGAAAGGTGAAAATATTTTTTGCCGGCCAGATAGCGCAGCCCCACTTCCTTCCGTTTTTCCTGAACACATTTGAAACTCAAAGCTACCATTCACATGGGGACAATCAAACGATACAAGCACGATAATGAAACGCAGAGATACAAACAATGTATCGATTTGAAAGCGAACTAAGAAACGCCGCATGCAAATCAGAAGCGGTCCTATTTACCGAAGCCTGGGGCGTAGTTGCCGATATTGTATGGAGATTGGCCCCACAGTCTACACCAACAACATTCGGGGAATCTAACTGTTTGGTTTTCGCCCTAATTGGATGTGAAGACCACCGCAGGGCTCCGAGCGCGGTTACTTCGATTTCAACTCGGCTTTAACTAGTCAAGCATACACTTTAACAACGGGATATTGGACGATGTTAATAATTAATCTGTTATTGTAAGGGCATGGTTCTATACTTGCTGATAAAGTGGCTGATAGCCTATCCACGTTATTGTATCCGTAAGTTGTCATTATTACGCGGTTTAAGCTAGCGAGCGTTGGAGTTGGAAAATTTATATATATATATTAGGTATCCCAGCAACCGTTGTTTTCCCATCAAATTATATAAAATACACATACAGTCATTCAGACTATGAAAAAAAGGGGATAATAGGGTTGTATTTTTTAATGCCACTACTTAAAAACAAATGTTAGGAAAGGACAACCCGATAAGGGTATGAAAAAAGATAGTAGTCGATTCTCAGATCTACAAATAATGCATTGCATCTAAAATTTAATAAGAATCGGTCAAGCCGTTTTCGAGGAGTATGGTAACTAACACTGTGACACGAGTACTGACTGCCTCACTGACACATCAACGCAGGGTCTTAACTATGAGGAGCACTAAGAAAGGAATTTTTAAAAATTTCCCCTTTGAGGGTAAAATGGCGGTGCGAAATTAGTATGAAACTTAGACATTTTAGAAGTTATTCGAATGAAGTTCTTTATGAATATTCCTCATTTAAAGTGTGTATATAACACCTGTAGAATATTTCTTGTGAATCATCCCTCTAGGAAGTAAAAATTGGTGCAAAATTAGTATGATGGCTTTCTGATTTTCAAAGTTATTTCGATTCAATATAGTATCTATATAAGTTCCTTAAAATGACTGAAGCTGATTAACATTTTGTGAATTTAAATAATCTGATGTTTATTGGCAGCTAGTTAATATTATAAGGAGTAACTTACTACTTTTATTGTATTCATAATTTTCACTGGAACTACGCGGGAGAAACCGGGGGGCGCTCCTAGTAATTAATTTATCACATAATATCTCATACATTGACTTGACTTTGAGATGTCGCTTAAAACAATTGTGTTACGGATGTGAGACAACAGAATAATCGCGAACATAAAACTTAAATATATACATTGAACACCCAGTCACAGAACAAACACAAATATCATCATATAAGTAATTGTTCTTGATGGGGATGGGACCCACGACCGTTAGCGCGCGTCTGTGCCATCAGTCTACATTTAATTCAAGTAACAGACATACCAATTCATATGAATATAAAATACAATCGAGCTATAAGTGATCGTCAGCAGCTATGTTAGTATCAAACTGTGGTATAGCTTTATGCGTCTTCCATCATGTTCAATAAATATTACATCGATACATTTAAAAAAACAACCTAATACGAACTTCAGTTGTCACAATCAGTGTGTGTACTAGAAGGAAAAGAGATGTTAAAACGTGCCGAATGTCTTCAGTTTTCTCATAGATTAAGTGCAAAGCCAGTTCCAGAGTATATACTTGCATTTATTAAATGGTAAATATTGGCCGCCTTATATATGTAAGTGCAAAGTAAGCCATTTGCATTTGCCTGTGATGTCGCTTTACAAAAGATCTATAGAATACTGTTTGGCAAATCTTGGTGTTTTTACGCGTTGTTGGTATATAGGGTAGGTTTTTGTATTTATTAATAATTAAAACATTATCGCGTCTATACACTAGCAAAAAGTAAAAAAGAAGTCAATTATAGATATACAAAACAAAAAATTAGCTCCGTAAACCAGAGCTTTCAAAAAAAACTAAACTATAATAACTAATTTATTAATAATATAAAATTACAATTTGATTTAATATCTCAAATGCGACAAGGTTTGATTTTAGAACTGAAGTAGGCACATCCGGTCACTTGGGGCAAAAGTAAAGTGCATATAGCGACGCAGAAGTTCCGCAGTTATCTTGAAATTCAGGTCGACTCATGCATGCGGGGAAGTAGTGGGGTCCAGTCAGCAATGCACTATGGTACATAGTATAAAACCTCCCTCCGCAGATCACCCACTACTAGAGAATTATCTTCGAAAAAGTTTGCTGAAGTGACGTCATATGCATCTCGTCTTGTATCTGAAATTTATATAGATATAAACTTCATGAGATGCATATTTATTATTTGATATAACTTAACGATAGTTCAAGCTATATTTTCGGGTCAGCAAGCAAATGATAATTAGAGATACTGTTGCAATTATTGCGTATACGGGGATGGTAGTGTGATAAATGCTGTCATATATAAATCTTCTCGTTCATATTGTTAAGATTCTCAACATTTGTCGAATCTAGTTTTATAACAAGAGTAAGCTTGTTTGGTGTAACGCTATCCAGTGGTACATTGACAATCTTTAGTGTAGCTCCTTTCATATTATCATTGCTGTTAGTTATGGTAAACTAGGAAGTTTGGAGATGACATCCGACTGGCATGGTTAATAAAAATAGCTTCCTGGAAGTGTGAATAATGCACTTTTACCGCAGAAGTTTGGACCTTTGTCGGTTTTGGAAAGGCTATTACGTAATGCTTATTATCGAGTTGTTCTAAGACTTCTTAAGTATAGATATGGATATTTGTTTAAATAATTCTTATTAGATTGGTTGTTAGGGTCATCGGCCATTTGTGTAAAAACCTAGACTTTGAGTTATCAAATGTTAATTTGGTAAACTGAAGGGCTGTGCAATTTGGCTTTAAATGGGCTTAGATACCGCGGTCTTGCTTTTTATATTGCCTGCAACTGTGAAATAGACCAGTCTGTAAAGTTTGTTTGTGGGTCATCCGTAATTAGGACTTCTAAGATAGAATGTTCCGTTAGTATATATAGTTATTGAGAGATAAATATTTTCCTATTATAAGCTATTTTAAATTTAAAATAAGATTCTTGTAGTCTTTAGAATACATTTTTTAAGTTATTTATATGTTCCTGAACGGCTGTGCTGAAAATAATGTACTCTACATTAAACACTAACCTCGGTATATCGCGCGATCTTCGGTATGTTGGATGGTTCCATTTCAAACTGATAGAATTTGCTAGCTAGATCCAAGTTGGTAAAATACTGGCAGTTACCTTACTTGTCTAAAATATCCGTGATGTTACGGATTTTTTCGTTTAATTTCCTAAAGTCTACTATTAGACGCCATTTAGTTTTACTGGAGGCTTCATCTTTCTTTGGAACCGCTCAAATAGATGAGCTCGAAGCTGATTATGATTACACCTTGTACTAACATTTCGCTAATCTGTTCACGAACTTCTTGCCGATGAAAATAAGGACAGCGGTACTTTTTGTGTACACTGGACTCCGTAGTTATAGTTGAATGCTTTATTTGATTAGCAAAAGTTAGTTTCTCGCCTTCGATACAAAATACGTCGACATATTGAGCACAAAGGTTTTCTTACTTCGCGCGTTTTTAGAAGAGCTGAGATGACTGGTCGAAGATGTTGTGATGACTCGTACGTAGTCGCAATATAACAGTCGTAGCGCGTGTGTTATCCGTAGTACTTGGAGGAGGCCATGTCGTAGCGTGTATATTAGTTTCCGTAGCATTGAACAGTGTATTTCGCGAAGCACTATTGGATATCGTAGCAGAAGTTCGTGTAGATTTCGTACTATACAAGTTATCCGTAGTATTATCCGTAGCATTAGCTAATAAAAGATTCAAGGGTTATTTTATTTATATAATTGACGTTTAGCCTCTATTTTAGTTAAATATATTAGTATATGTCATGATAGTACTAAAAAGTATCTAAAACCGCTTGTAACGTTCCTGGGGAGTATTACTATCCTACCTACCCTGGGTTTGGAGTTAGCCAAATTATTATAAAGCGCCGTTTGATGAAATTATTTGATTGGCAAATTGTCTATGTGGCTATTTCCGTCTCACCTAGCTTGTCTAACTAACTCAAGGAAAGATTTTGGGTAGGAATACACACTAGAGGTTAGAGATAAGGAGAGCAACACATAAAATATTTTAAATGTACTTACAACTTCTTACTTCTGGTGTTTCTGGAGTATCGATGTCTGGATACGCCTCCCTGCAGCTTGCTCAGATTCTGGTTACTTAAAACAGGACTTGATAATCGCACGGACGGATTGATTTGAATGGAAATTTATCTACTCAATGAAGCGCGAATCCAATACTGACTGCGAGTATTTTACCGACTACGCCGATTATGAATGGCGACAGCAAAAAATATAATTACTAATTTATTTAAATAGAATAATTAAAATTTATTTTATATCTAAAATACGAATTGTCTCGATGCTAGAACAACGACGCAACATTTATGCGGTTATTGTGAAATTCGGGTCGATTTGCGCATGCGGCGGAGTAGAGATGTCAAGTTAGCAATGCATTATGTGGTATATAGTATAATAAATTTGACTACTGTTAGCAAATAAATAAATATCAACATTCATATTCAAACTACAGAAAGTAATTAAAAAGAGAAGAATCCAGCCATTCATAACTAACTTTACAATAATTCATTTTCTTTGGATTTGTAGTTAAGTCAGCCATGAAATGAACATCCAGAAGATCACTACAGTTGCTATAAAAACGTAGACAATTTATACTTACCTGGAAACTCTTATCTAACTAATGAATAAGCCCCCGCCAAGAAGAGTCAAATAAAGCGCATTAGCGCTACCTTCCTTTTTCTCGTAGCGCTGAGTCGTTTCTTATGAACCCTCATAACTTTATCTTGAGTTATACCAGATAAACTAAATTATCGTTATATGTTGGCAAAAGGAAACATATTAAACATCATATAAAGTTTTATGAAGTAAAAATTATTAGGTAGTGTATAAACCTAATACAAAAAATATATGAAACTTGGATTTGCGGTAAAAAAAATTGCAAAATACAACTAACAATAAGAAATGAAACCGTAATCGTAAATGTTTTTATGTAAAATGATGCGCAGACGAAATCATTTGAATCCCACTGTCAATCAAAAGTTATCAAACCTCATGCAGAGCGGAGCTACTGGCTACACGCCGTAACTCTATAAAGCCTAACTTCACAGACTCTACACTTTAGTTAAAATTTACGAGAGTTAAACGTCTGCATTTGTACTCACTCTCACTTATTTCTAACGCCAAATTAGTATTCGCATTGCTGGGTTCCAGTTTGAAGGGTGAGAGAAACAGTGAAATTACTTGGTAAATGTGACATTGTAACTTCAGTTTACAAGGTTGGCGACACGATAGTGATATCTTTGTGATGACACGAGTGTCTATAGGCTGCAGTTACGTTTATCAACAATCAGACCGTATGCATTTTTGTTGACTTCATAATATATATGTATATACAAAAATAAATGTGGGAGATACATTTCTCTCGAAGAAAAGTACGGTTTTCATTGTAACCCAGCGGCAATTTATCTGATTTAAATTACCCCAGAGAAAAAAAATACCTTAAAGTACTAGATACGCATTTCTTTATTAGCAAATGGGTTACTATGGTATAGCAAGACAATTGCACGTTACAAGTTCTTTAAGATCAAGACACAAAATACAGCAAAGTTAAAAAAAAATACATTGAATGCGTACCTTAAGATGAGGCGACGAAATGACCAAATCTACCAGGTCAAGCTGTTCCCACGTCGCATGCCTCCTCTGAAAATTGTTAAAGTCTATTTTCAACAGTGGACTACCTAAAGCCATGGTGATACGAAATCGCTGTAATCTAAAATAAAAACTGCATAGATTTACATCATATATAACTGAAAAATTATATAAGAATAAAATCATGAATTTATTCTTCAGAATAATTAACGAAAAGAAAAAATATTGTGGATATTTTGCCAAACATTAATTTTAACATTTATATACATGAAACAATTTATACAAAGCATCCAATGAATATTTATAAATCTCTCAAAAACATCAATCTCAAAACTTGGGAAATAAAAACAAGGCAATAATTAATTGTATACCAAATTTTTTTTCACATCTATCTTTTTGTAGATCTCTTTAATGTTGATAGATTTTTACACATTTATTTCAACTAATATACGTGTATAATAAATTGCTTACTGTTTAGCAAATAATTTATATATACCTATTTTTGTAGTAAACAACACAACTAAGAGACAAAATAAAACACGTCAATTTATAATTAAGACTCAATGTTATCATGAAAAAAGGTGAGTATATTGATTATAGTGAGTAAATTCAATCGACGTAAGGGACAATGTGCAAGTTAACAGAAAGACCAAAAAAAAACCAGTTACTCTTTTATAACTCTAATTTATTAAGAATATTTGTTAAGCTATTTTTAATTATGTTTAAGCGGTTGGTAATGTATATCATTGTAATTAATCCTCTTTTTCTTGAAACTATTAACAAAAGTCAGAAATAAATGAAAACACACAATTTGCCAATATGTCCGTTACGCCATTTGCATTTCTGACCGTCTATATATGAATATTGTGTATAGTGTACATAAGCATGTATGTATATATTATGACTAACCGAAAACAGTAGTTGCAAGTGGAAGAAATTATGCTCAAGGAGTTTAGGCTTGCTACAAAATGAGATTTGTTTACAAACCATAGCAATAGCAGTTGCGTATCAACATCGAGATATTCCAGCTTGAATATTTAACTGTTATTTGCTATTACTATTATCCGTGGCCATTCATTACAGGGCCTTACGTAAATCAAACGTGGCCGCGCTCTCTAATATTTATGACCTAATAGAATGGCTGTTCGCAAGGAGCCCGGGGTTTGATACGGTGCATAATTGCATTTTGGAATATACCTTTGATATTGGGAAGCCAAGGGGCTAGTTGTGTAAGTGGGTGTCTGTAACCGGGTGATTGACGTCTTTGTACAAAATATCAAGGTAATTAATTAACACAAGACACTAGGTAAGGTAAAAAGATGTGTTCCTATCTTGCAAGGTGGAAGGATCGTGGTAACCTAAGACAAACTATATAACATTTAAACAAAGTACATTTTTGCTGCTAATCTGCTCAGTTTGTTTATAGCAGTTCTCGTTTAGTTAAATATATACAGAAATTACTAGGTACATGTAAGTACTTGGATTCAGCTGACAGGGGACTGTTGGCTTTCTGGTTAATACCAGATCAAAGCAGTCAACACGATCCATCTTCATCCAGCCCACACAGAACTAAAATGCGCACATGCACAAAGTTATAGACAACCACGAATTTCACGAACCCTCGCAGTGCGCTCTTATATCAATTGCTCTCGTAAAATGCAAGTACATGCATATAATATGATTACACGAATAATCAACCACATTGCCACATGCTCAAGCATTGAGCATCTGCACCAAAAGATATTTTTATAGACGTAGTGACAAGTGTTTTGAAGATAATTTACAAATGAATTTTCGACATAACATTACTAAGTGGCCTCTTCTACCAGTTCATTGTGTATAATATAACCCACCAAAACCAAAAGTTACGAACTTTAGGCGCTGCAAAATCCGTTTGCTTCAATTAAAGTGTTGGATAGAGACACCCCATACTACATATACCTTGCTCTTTTTTATAATCTCATTTATGAAATCACTTAATAGTTAATTTATACTTCAAGTAATCGGTACAATATTGCACATTTTGTATAATTTTTCCTATTCGTTATTTTTTACTTATTTTTCGGCTTTTGATTATATAATAGTTTTAATATTTTCACCTGCAGTAATTTGACTTTGTTTGTGTAAGTCGGGAACGGCAAACCGCAAGATCGCTGGATGCAGGCCGCATACAACCGGTCTTTTGTCATCTATCAATCAATTGGAAATCACTTGGACAGGACTGTAGTTGTTGTGATAAAGTTGGGAACGTAAGATTGTCATATTTGTGTTTGCAATGTGTGTTAAATCTGTATTTAAAATATTTATTTTCTAATTCCCTATCATCTGATATCCGTAATACATATGCTTAAAGTAACTTATCTCGGAGACGTCAATGTATGAACTGTTGTGTGAATTATATGTTTATTTATCGCTATCGTCGTCATTATAGCAGCCATAATATATTTATATAAGCTAAGTAAACCTAACCGGTAGAAATAAGAAATAATGAGACGTGGACCACCTTTTTAAGAGGTCTACCGGATGTATATAATTAGAATGCAAATCATTAAAAATGTCAGTAAATTACATTAAATAGTATCAAAATTTCAATAATAATTATATTACAGCAAATATATCTAGAATTTCTCAATCAATTCCCAATACTATATTTTTTTCTGACTTACATTTATTTCATTAACCTTAATACACAGTGCAGTTTCCTTACAGAAAAACCAAAATCCAAGATGAAAATCCAAGATGGGGCGTTGTTCCAGACTTTTTATAATTTATGTGCCAAATTTCTTTAGATCTATTAAACCGTTTCTGCATAAATGGGAAACAAACGTCCATATATATCCGCTATATTTCTAACTTTTCTGAGATAAGACACCTATGTTATTCTGTAGGGTTTAAAATATCAGAATTACAATTAAAACTGTTCATCAAATAATTCAAATAAGCTTCAGCAACGAACAGATATTCCCGCCCTGTTGCATTTTGTATTACATTGTTTTGGATGGACCTACCGCCATCTGTCGCTACAGGTACCTCAAACACAAGGAGTTACTAGGAGCTACTGTGATAATCTGCCGGTACCCAACAGCTAATGTATAAAATTATTGTATTTTATTTATGAAAAATCGTCGAAAGTCGTTTTAAAAACTTCGTTCAGTTTTAAGACGACTGCATTCGGTTGGCTTTTGCACGTTTTGTCTCCGAACATTTAAAAAGACTTTAGTACCATAGTTCTATAGTTTAGTTCGTTTACTTCTGTTACTTTATATAAGTTTTTCTTAAATATTTGTTAATGAGATCAATGTCAACTTCAAATAATCATAAATAATTTAAATATATCTTTATTTAAATAGACCTATTATAGGCACTTTCAACTCGTTAAATAAAAAATCTATTATTACAATGAAAGATTAAAAAATTTTAAAAATCTTGACGACCCTTAAACGTGGCCTTACGGCATATGACAATGTAAACTCTTACGATAAAACATACCTGTCGCGATAAAACTTTCAATAATTTGACAGCATGTAAGCTGCGAATATTTGCAAGAGTAGATGTAAAGGTCAATTTTTTTTGGAATTAATTAACTACTGTGCCTGCAACTTTATCAACATTATTACATTATTTTTACGAAAAATATACATTTTGAGAGCTTTCGTAGCTTTTCGTAGCTTGCGCTGCGTAGACGGTTGATGTTACGCAGCGCAAGCTACGAAAAGCTACGAAAGCTCTCAAAACATAAATTTTTGTCAGATGTAGCCACATTACTGACTCGATTCATTCCCATTACCTTGCTTTTATAAGTCGTAGTGTGATGATATATAACCGAAGTTATTCCTTATTATATCTGGCTGTGATAGTCCAATCAAAATCGGCCCAGCTGGTCACAGATCACCTCAAACAGACAGATAGATCAAAAAGTGTTATTTTGTTATATGTACCATGCGTACGTCTTTATTCATTTAGTATAAAACAGTTATTTTATTATTACAAACGGACACTTCTATTTTATTTATATTTTATTCTATTTATATGTATAGCTTTTTAAATTCAACACTCATAATTAAAACAGGATGACGTCCGTAAGGTCAGCTAGTACATATATAGAATATTATCTCAAATGTCACATTAACGTATAGGCTAAATACTCGTAGTTTGAAAATAAGACGTCGTATATCACACGGGTACTCTCGCATCTGCCCTCAGTTAAATTAGCAATAATAATGATTTAGTGACACCTCGCTCAGATTTAGGGGACCCCAGGCGCGGTGGACCAGGCTCATTGATTTATTTATCGGTGGTCCAACACCTTGTACTCTACTTATTGCCCTACCTATAAGGCTTGGGAAACTCTATTCTCTTTGAGAGATTCTTGTTGTATTGCCCATGCCAGGGGTAACTAACTTACTTGATTACTTAATCTTCGATCCGTGTGATTAACTATCAAATGCAATACAACAATAATAAAAAAATCCCACAACATCTCATACATTGACCTGACTTCTTGTGACTTATGTTACAGACGCAAGACTTCAGAAGAATCACAAAATATGCTGCTTAAATACATATGTTTAACTCCGAGTGTTATGTTTAACACAGAACAAATAAAAATGTCATCATATACATATTTGTCCTGGGTGGGAATCGAATACACGACCTTTGGCGCACAAAATAAGTTTACTACCATCTGCGCCATCGATTGCCGTAATTTTAACTTTAAATCTTATTTCACTGATGCACTTCGTTTCGTTTTATTTCGTATATTGATTCAACAAATGGTGACAAAACTGACATCTATTGAGGAAATTATTCTACGATTTGTAACCTTTGTTTTTGTTCGTCAATTAAACAGAAAAATATTTTTAATTAAGAATATTTGAGAGAGATTTACGGTACGTGAGAGCTTTCGTTTTGCAAGCTACGAAAAGCTACGAACGCTCTCAAATCGTATATTTTTCGTGAAAATAATGTAAAAACGCTGACGAAGTGGCAGGCACATTAGTTAATTAATTTCAAATAAAAATTACCTTTACATCTACTCTTGACGGTTTCTGATCGTTTTTTTTTTGTTTTTCAATTAAACAAAGAATAAATATTTTTAATTAAGAATATTTCGTTCTGTTTAATTTATCATAAAATCATTATTTCAGTTATCGTAAAAACTTTGACTCGACCAGAAAATAAACTGAGCATAAAAACTATATATTTTATTGCGATATGTAGGTCAAAACAGTAAACTTGTAACAAAAGTCAATTACTATTTTAAATGAAAACAAATACAAAATCTCATACTCGCTGATGGTTATGCTGATATTATATATCGGAGCAAGTTAAAGTGAATATAAACCAATAGAGGAATAATAACACAAGTCTGCAAAAAAAAAGTTGAGAGCTGTTTAGGATTTTTTGTGTAATTTTTATGTTTTTGGATGTGTTGAATTCGAAAATAACTTTAATTTTGTCCTAGAACGTCACGTTTTTCGACAATATAGGTGTCTTGTTCATCATCTCAAAATAAAACACAAAGAAAATGAAATATTTATAATTGCGTAACAAATTTGTTTTTCTTAAAATACATTCATTAGTAAACACTAAACACATTTGTTTTTCCCAGTGAGACTCCTTTTGATACATTTTCGCTTGTGGGAAGCATCTGTAAGGTCTCTTTGAAGCGTCCAACAGTAGTCTGCCATCATTGAGACGCTCCATCTTCCCTGGTATCTTTTTTCCATTTCCTTAATATCTTGGTGAAATCGTTCACCTTGCTCTTCACTCACGTCTCCTAAATTTACAGGAAAGTAGTCGAGGTGGGAATAAAGAAAATGTACTTTCAAACTCATTAAGCAACCTAAAGCTTGAAATGCTTCTAACATTCTTTTGACGATTTGTTTGTAGTAAGGGTCTTTGTTATTATCTAAAAATGTTGTTGTAACTTCTTTAAAAGCAAACCACCCTTCTCTTTGAGGATCCGTCATGGTTGTGATAAATAGTGGATCAGCCATAAGCCGTCTAATATCAGGTCCGACGAAAACACCTTCCTTCAACTTTGCCTCCGAGAGATCTGGAACCTTTGATATTAAGTATTTGAAGCAATTTCCATCTCTTGGAAGAGACTTAACAAATTGCTTCATCAATCCCAGCTTTATGTGAAGCGGTGGTAGAAGAATTTTATGACGAGGCACCAAAGTTTCAAGCAGTACATTATTTTCGCCAACTTTAAGCTCCCTCGGAGGCCAACACTTTTTGGTCCAGTGACTTGTTAAGTCTCTACTATCCCATAAACACAAAAAGCAAGGGAATTTGGTAAACCCAGATTGTTATCATAATCTTCAAGTTTAAAGCTAAAATAAGCGAATTATATTTTTTTACAAAGTCCGTAATATTCACTTGTTGTTTTAATGTCATATATTCGCCACAAATGTAACAGAAACTGTCAGACGTTCAATAAAACAATGACGAGTTAACACGATTGTACCGCACCACTTTCTATACTATCGGAGCGCGCACGTTCATGTTACAACATGTTTATTTGTTAATGTAGCTCAAATAAGGTGTTCCATATTTAGAAATAAATGGTAATTATGTCCTGTAACTATTTAAAAACAGTAATCAAAAAGTATAATTATAGGTATAATACCTATGATTTATGACTAAAAGTTAGCCAAAAAACCCAAAAATTACGTTTTGTAAAATAACCTGACGTTTTGGAATTTTTAGAGTATTTATTTAGTTTTCAGAACACTTAAATACATTGAAATCTGTTGAAAATATCCAGGCAGCATTTTTGTTGCAGACCTGTGTAATTTTAATACATTCATTGTATATACACCGCTGTAGTATAAATAAATACATTCCTACAACATCTAATACATTAACGTGACTCCGTGGTAAGACCTATAAAGCACTTGTGTTACGAATGCCAGACAACAGAGGAATCACAAATATATAACTTAAATACATATATTTAACACACAGATGCATAATAAACACAAGTATCATGGTATAAATATTTTCTCGGGATGGGAATCGAACCCACAACCCCTGGTGCACAAGACAGGATCACTGTTTTCTACGCCATCGAGCCCGTCAAAATTTCTTTAAACATCTTCTCCTAACTCGTATTTCTCTATGAACTCTGTATCGTCTTCTTTCAAGAAAACGTAAAAGACCGCTAATTCGACAATCATTTGCCATAAAAAGTTTTTGGTTTGATATTAATTACAGTTACCCGCGCCCTCGTTCTGTGGCAACTATCTCACGGACAGTTTAAAATCCACTTCGCCAAACGCAAACCTAGAACAATAGCATCGGTTTCATTCGCCACATAGCTACCCAACATAACGACTCAACAAACACAGCGTGCACCTAATGTACTAGGAATAAGATCTATTTTAGGAGATACGTCTCCTGTTGACTTTAGGACGTTTAGGTTCACGGGCACAGTTGCAAGAGTTGCAGTCGACTCTTAGCCTCAACCGGAGTAAGGATGGGACCTTTGTCATTGACATCGATAACAAAATTAACAGAGATAATGCAAAGAAAATGTACATAGCACCTAACCTAACCCTGGACTGTAAAGAGGAATTGCTTAAGATATTAATTTGGCTAGACTGGACTATATTAATTATTATATTATAAATAAATTCCCTCAACGACGCCAGACATTATACAAATCACAGATATACTACGTCAATTCATATATTTAACACCCAGACACAAAACAAAATCAAAAATCTTCATATAAATATTTGCTCGGATGGGAATCGAATCCACGATCCTGGGGGCACAATATAGGATCACGCCATCGGGCCCTTTTAATATAATATAGCACTATATATTACATATGGAGTATAGATTTACTTAAGAGATACATTTATTTATTTTTTTATTAGACCACACACACACACTTATTTACTGGACATAACCGAGCACAACCTATAAGAAAAGCCTAAACCTAGTTTAGGTACTTTACCATCAATATGTATTATAGTTTGTTTTCGTTTCTTGAATAAACTTAATAGAGTTCAGGAAGTCGTACTTGGTGTGAGTAAAGCCTTAATGCTTCAAAATGACATTCAAAAGCTATTAGTTTGACGAGCAAATGTGGCTGTGACATTGAGGAATGTCAACTAAATTCCATTTTAACCATCATAGCGAGTGGAGTTAAGGAAAGTGGGTGCGTACGAGTGGAATCAAATTAAATTGAAATGAACTCTTTTGTAGTATTCAATAACTTTGAATAACTCTGTTGTGAAATATAAATGAGATTGTGTTTGATACCACCTCAAGGCAGTTTTTAGCAAGATTCATCACACGATTGATTACCTAGGTTGGGTTAAGGATGAGTGACCGCTCTCTTAAAAGGTAGACCAAACGTCGTCTGCATTGGTACCTTATTCTCACCTATTTCTACCGCTAAATAGTAATGTTCCAGTTTAAAAGCTGAAGCAGTTAAATAACTGGGTAAATCTTCAGTTTACAAGATTAGCGATTATCACGCTAGTGATATCTCTGTGATGACACGCGCGTCTATAGGCTGCGGTCACGTTTACTATTAAGCGGAACGTTTGCTTGTTCACTGATTTCGTAACATAAAAAAAAAACGGATCAATATATGAGATGTTGCTTTAATTTATGTATACATAATAAGTTATAAAATAAAAGATTTGCTGATATTAATGATTAGCAAATGAAATGATTATCCTATTTCCAGTAAGTTTTTTTTAAACTTTGCAAAACTAAAAGCAAAATGTTGAGCACATTTTGAACATTTTGAAAATTTTATACGTTAAAACAGTTATCATCATCATCATATCAGACATCAGCAGCTGCTGGCTTTCGCTAAAAAGAGCGGATTTTGGCCAATAGTGCTGCGTTTGGCCACTGATGTGGTGGCAATCCCGGATTGTGCTTCGCGACGGAAATTGCTGGCTCATCCATCTGCTACGCTCTTTCTACAAAATCCTAAAATCGTAATATAAACTCTGTTGAATCAAACTTTACACAGTCAATAAAAAATAAATGAAACCGGTTCAGTACGTGACACATATTTAAAGAAAAATTTGCGTGTTGACTTGATTGATCGAACATGTCGCAATATGTTTGTACAAAACAATATTATTATTGATGCTAGTCATTTAATTCAAATGACCAACGCCTGTTTAAATTAATAATAAATTAAATCCCTCCAAGATTGTCGTGTAGTGACTCTTTGTTATATAATAGCTTAATTGGTGAAGAACTGCTACAGATATTTGGTATAAATACAACTTAATCCTTAAAGATGGACATATACATATTTTTATTTCAACTCTGTGGGCATACTGGGGGACCAGTATGCCGCACAAATTAAAATATACATACACGGAGCCATAGAAAAAAAAACTTGTTTAAATAAATTATTATTATTTGGATGACGCTATTTTTATGCTGAACAAAAAGAATCATTATCATATCAGCTACAAGACGTCCACTGCAGCACACAGGCCTCCCCAAGTAATCTCTAATAGGGCCGGTTGTATGCAGCCTGTGCCCAGCGCGGTCCTGCAGTTTTCGTCAGGTCATCTGTCGATCTTGCGGGTGGAAGCCCTTGCCGGTACGTTGTCTCTATACCAGAACCTTACGAATCCATCAGCCGTTGATTTTGCGTACCAAATGCCCTGCCCACTGCCACATCGACTTACTTATACGCCGGGCAATGACGGTAACTTTAGTTCTGTAACAAATATCCTCGTTCCTGATTCGATCGCGCAAAGAAACTCCGATCATTGCTCTCTCTAAAACTCGTTGAGCGATGTTATCGAATATATAAAATTCTCGTGTCACAGTGTTAGTTACCATAATCCTCCGAAACGGCTTGACAGATTCTTATAATTTTATTATAAAAAAAATATTGCATATTCTGTAGATCTAAGAATTGGCTACTATATATTTTTTATACCCCTAAGTGATAACGGTTATCCAAACCTTATTTTTTTTAAATTTTTGTTTTTTTTATGTGGGATTTAAAAATACATGTAACCCTAAATTTTCACTATTCTATTACCAACCCCTATTTTTCAATAGTTGTTTTGGTAATTTAATTATTTTACATCATTTATATGCCGGGGCAGCAGTTGATTATATAAAAAATCAAAGATCTTTCTTTCATAAACGATAACGCAGCATTAAAATATACAAAATATCGTTACAATGTATATAGAGTATGGTGCAACATAGTACAGCGAAGTCTGAAAGAAACTTGGGGGATACTTGAATATTTTTCTGAAACTATCGTACAGTATATAAACAAGAAGCGTCCCTAGCGGATGAAACTTTGATAAACTCCCCTCATTACCGTTTTTTTTCTCTGAATACTTCAGCAAGGATAGTGATTTCCGGAGCTTTTGTGGCCGTCCCTCAACGCAGCCACAATCGACAACAAAAAAATAACCATAGATGTTTTTTATTGAAACCTCTTTCCGTTTTTATACAATAACTCTTTGGTTCGGTCAATTATCGCCCTGTTTCTCTCTATCTGATAAATGTCTCTTACTCGAGAAAGCTATTACAATGAATATTGGCAGGAACCCAATATCAATTAGAAAATATATATATCTCTAAATAATCCCACAGGTCGCGTCAGAAATTAGAGTGCATGCGAAAGAATTGCTAATTTTGTTAAAGCAAAATTTGGAATGAACTTATGCATAAAAACTTGTGTCATGTTGTTTGTCCGGAGTGAACTTCTAATAGAATACTTAATAGTATATTTACATATATATATATATATATATATATAAAAAAAATAGGATATTTTAGTATCCAAAAATATAATAAATAATAAACATAAAAATATCGTATATAAATAAATAATATAAAAATCACATCTGATTAATATCCTCATCGTCATACCTGCTGCTGCCGGTACTTTATGGCAATATATCTATACATCTATACATACATATAAATAAAATTGGAGGGTCTGTTTGTAATATTAAAATAATCGCTCTCTACTACATGCATATGCGAAAAATTTACGTTCGTTGCGCTGCGTGGAAGTTTGTGGTTTGAAAGAAAATATGCTGCCCAAAGTCACAATTCCACGCGGACGAAGTCGCGGGCAAAGCTAATACCTAGATGAAAGTCTATACCTATATATCCTTTTGGGTATATGTATACTTCTATCATAAACAAATATCTGGGTTTCTATGATAAATCGAATTGAATAATAAATGAGAACAGAATAATAAATAGATTAGATAGTTTATGAAACAAATGGAGTTATTTAAAGGCAATTCAACAAAAAAAGTAGACTATTTACACAATTACTGAATTAGATTCTAAATAAATATATAAATTATAATAAAACCTTTAAGACGTCTACTTCTGTTTTAAACTCCCGCCAAGATTTTTAGTATCCAAAAATATAATTTGGTACATAATAAATGTTGAAAAAGAATTATAATAAGCTTGATACTTATAAAATTAAATACAAATAAAAAGAGGTTAGTATTATTAAATTTTTGTATCTGTGTCTACCTAGAATTGTCTTTATTTTCTTTGTCTAGCTAGAGTTTATAAATAAGTACACTTCTCAAGAAACCTCAACCGTTAATAACGAATTCAAGTCCGCTTGCTTTACTTTCAGACAATGACATCAGAAGTCTGTGATGTCATAGTCTGAAAGCAAAACAAAGTCGTGTTTTTAGGGTAAATTTATTATGCGATCACGAGCGTGTGTATGGATGGACGTCTCTAGTTTGAAAACAACGGAACTTCATACGGTTAAAACTACTGTTAGGTCTAGAAATAGCCGATGTGTGGCCTATTTAGTCGATCTCGTCTTAAGAGTTTCGTGTTCTCCAGTTTTTGTAAATATACAAAATCCGTGGAACAAATCAAGTTGTTAAATTTATTGTGGATGCTTACATATAACTTTCTTGAAGTAAACACAATGTTTGTTATGCTAAAAATTATATATTACTAAAAATAATATATATGAGCTATAAATATATATAACTGTACACTGTTAATATGTTTCAAAATATTTTAATTACGTGTCTCTATGAAAACGATGACATCGTTGTCATCATCATATGAACCATTTGCAGCTAGTTGGCTTGCTAAAAAATAGTTTCACTCGCGTCACATTGTAAAATTTTCACACTACCCTTGAATCCTCTTACCCCCATTAGTAAAGATTTTCGATTACACGTGTCTCATGATTTTTAATCTGAAGCTTCATACTGAATTTCAATCTAAATATTTCAAGTTTCTTACTAAAATTGCACCCTCGTTTTACCCCCTACAGTGGTAAATATTTAAAAATTCTATTTTCAATACTCCTATTGGTTATAATAGGAACCGCTGCAGAAAATTTCAAGGTTCTTACCCTCATAATTGCGCATATACGTAGCCCTCACACACGCAGGCGTTGATATTCAGTCAGTCAGCTTCTTCTATAATATGTACAAACATTGGAAGTCCACGGCTGGGCATACGCATTCTCAAGAAATTTCACCCATAGTTGCCGCGCTTAGCTAGCATGTTAGCAAACGCAGAGCGCTGCTCTCGTGATACTTCGGCCCATCCCAGTCCATAGCGTTTGAGCTACAGTTTCGGATAGATATACCGCCATCTGTCAGTACTGCCACCTGCTACCTGAGTCGCCTCTTGCGAAGCTTTGTACAGAGGAAGGCACTATTCTGCTCTAACATAGAAAAACCGTGACACGACGGACTTGTTAACATAAAATAGAACGCCCTGTATCCATAGAATAAATAATTCGTGTATACAGCCTACGACGTAGGTGACGTTACGTTTTGCAATTAAATCCCATGTGGTATATAAACTGTGCCATTAAACTAATATTTGAAAAGGAATTTCATTTCGAAAACTATATTATGTTACATTTTACGTCTACAAATTTAAATTAAATTGATTGTTGCTAGCGTCGACATCGTTAAGTGTCATTGACCCCAACCGTTGGCCGTTAACGTTGGTATCACCAATTTCTTCAAGTCCTTTTCTGGTTGTAATAAAAACGAAATGTCATAATTACCTGGTGCTACTTAGAAAATGAATACTGTTTATGTTGAATGTTTATCGTGAATCTGATGTAAATTTCTGTTTTTTTTACCATTGTAATTTATAAGGAACCTTAAACTTTTCCTTTAAACAAATTTATGCGCGACATTAACATGCAAGCGGTGAACTTCTTTATTCAACAAAACACGTGAATAACATACAAGAAGATTGAGCGCATCCCGCAGATTGGATTGAGAAGTGTTCCTTCCATTCACCTTTGAGTAAAAAGGATTGTTACACGTTGAACTACGTACTCTTCAGTGTTCAAGTAAATGACAATTCAACTGACAATTTAACGTTAACTCTATGATAACCTCATGCCTGATGATACACTCGTGTCATTATTTAACACAAGCACAACTTGTTTAAACGACTGTGTGTGAACCTTCCCAATAAAATCAGTCTCTCTCTTTATCTAGTTACCTCTAGGCATGGGTAATGATAATGCATTTGTTATAGGAACAGTAAAGAAATAATAAATTGAATTAAACAATTTCTGTTATGCTTATGGAATTGCAATGTTCACGTGTCTGAATCAATTTACGTCTAAGAAAGTTCTGAAAAGGTCAAATATCTAGTAAATGTATTGAAGAAAAGGTTAACATTTAAACCTCTGTCGGTCATCGCAGACAGCAACATGTTTGCGACGAACCGCCCGATAGCATGACTTCTATAAACGCCTCCCTCTATTACATTTTCACTGACACCCACACATCACACACCACGATATTTTAATTGCTAAATGTATTATTTGCCATATTTGAAAATACCAGAATGTATACCTTGCCGATTTTCAAAATAACATTTTGCTAATGGCCGATGTTTTTATTTAACTTTTACATAAGATTACATTAGTAGGTGAGGGTTTGAGAGGTAACTACGGAGTGAGAGAAACGAGGAGAGCTTTAAACTAATATGAAAAAATAAATCGATATGATATTAGATCAAATCTAAAGACAGTACCAAACTTACTTTCGACCAAGCAAAAAGAGTTCAGGCAAATAAATTTTGAACACCTAATTGGTAACCTGCATATCGATCCTTTGTGATAAAAACAGTCTAGTCTGTCTCGCATAAATCGTATATTTATTCGAGATAACTGGGTATGCAAGAGGTACCGTCGGCGTAGTACCTTCCTCTGTACCAGGTGTTGTAAGTGGCGACTATAATACCAGAACCGACATATGATGGTATATCCAACCGGCAGCAGCAACCTCGTTGCGAAAGCTGCGCTTTTCGATTGCCAACACGCAGGCCCGTCGCGGCAATTATAGATATGATTCCCCTTCTCTTGAGGACTATATCCGGCAGCAGACTTCTAATGGCTATAGAAACAGAATAGATATTATTTTAACATTCAGTTCAGTACACGATATTATTGTTTTTAAAGATTGGCCACACGTGAACATGTTATATACAATTGTCCATGGGAGAAACACTGCTTTTCTATGTTCACTCCAGTACTTTTAATGTTTGTCCTTGTCCTTCGTTAATGGTCATAGCAAAATTAAGCTTAAGAGGAAATTGTACACTTTCAAACTGGCACGGGAGATCTGTGGTAATTATTAGGGTTCGTGGGATGATTGTATATTGTATTAGTATATTGATATCACAGATCGGTGAGACTTGCAAAGGTCGTTTGCATTGGTACTTCACGTTCATCTATTTTAACACCAATGAGCAGTGTTCGCATTATCGTGTTCCCGTGAAAAGGGTGAGAAAGGCAGTGATATTACTGGATACATGTGACATAGTACCTTCAATTCACAGGGTTGGCGACACACTGGTGATATCCTTATGTTGACACGAGCGTTTATAGGCTGCAGCCACGTTTATTATAAAGCGGACCGTACGCTTGAAACTTAATGATGATTTGAGATAAAAACTAGCTTTTCTTATTCCAGATTACAATCAACCTCTAATGTTATACAAAACTTATACGTTCTAGTGCGAAAAAATAACTAACCATCGTACCATAAGTAAAAACATACATTAATTTTACCCTAAACGTAATATTATTTGAATTTAAACTGCTTCCGTGACTAAAAGATATTTAATAACATGCTGCATGGTTAGAAATTAAGCCCATTAAACGAAATGGAAATCCACGTCTCCATTGGTGGTAGCTAAAAGTAAACTCCGATTGAACCACCCCAGAACTGACCATTGGTTGTAAATTATTAATTCAGGTGGTTGTGAAATCGGGCCTATTTCTCGGAACTTTAAAACATGCCTCCAAGCACCCTTACACACGAAGACTCGCCCGACAGCATAATTTCTATAAATCTTATCTATTCAAAAATATTATACACACATTCGTGTCCTAGAGCCTTTTTATGATTAGGATACACACCTTTTACAACACTACATGCACTGGCGAGGGCAATCTGCCCCTCGATATTTACCGCAGTAGTACGACATGGTGCACTCCACAATCTTTATTTCTCAAATATAAGCCGTTCAAACCAAAGTGTCTCATTAACTCCCATAATTTGAAAGGTCCAGGTAGCATAGATCCATCCAAAATCTCTAGTCATCTAAGACTATAGCCCTCCAGGACGCCAGCTCACGGAGCTCTTAACGCTTTCAATATTTTACAGTCCAAAGTTTCGCCCTCCCCAATTTCATTACCATTTCGCGTGCTAATTAATTTATTTTAAGTCCAAATGCTTTTTTAAAATTATGCCGCGGGAAATTTGTGTGAAAATTGTGGAATTTACGCACGATTTCATTACTTGGGGCTTTTTTTAATGAGTTTTCTTTCCGAGTTTTTCTCACTTGAATATTTAAGGTGGGCGGGAAAGTGTTTAATTTAACAAGTTTTAGGTTTGACTGAACAGCATCTTTAATATTTTATTATCACTTGGGAGTGGTCATTTGTGTCTAAATAAATTATTTCTTAATTAAGGTTTTTTTTTAATTCCAATTAATTAAAAAATCACAATTTTTTCGTAACTCTTGGCAAAAAAAAACGGTTACGTTGGATTCTTGCTTTATATCAATGAATATTATAATAGAGAGGATTTTTTACTTTACGACACGCTATTTTTCTTTCCTAACTTCTTTTTTAAAGGTATAAATCCTTTTTATTTAAAAATTGTCTTATTCAATTGGCACAAATGATGATAGTATTGGTGATACTACTTTTTGATATGACCAAATAAGGAATAAAGGCTACTCAATGATAACTCTATTTGAAGAAGGCTGTTCGCAAACTCAGGCTAAGTGTTCATTCATTCGTTTAATGTTTAGAGTTGTGTAATTAAGACTGCACTGACAAACTAGTGTTTGTAAGAGGTAGTTCACTATTGGCTTAGGACGAAATTCTCCTTTTACAACGATATTTTTGAGGAAATTCGTTACCGTTGATTATTTATTTCTTATATATTTCAACAGGCCTGTTTTCGCAGATAGTACTGATCTCATCTAGCGTGCCAAAGATCGAGGGTTCGATCACCATCCTAGCCAAATACTTATCTGATAAATATGTGTATTGGTTCCGTGTCTGGTATTCGTATGTATTCAAGTATTATGTTGGTAATTCCTTTGCCGTCTGAGTGTTTTTTGTGTCAAATACTTTAAGCTACTTATCTTGGAGTCATGTGAATGTTTACGATCATACGAATTTAATTTATTTATAAATTATTATTCCACTGACTTTATGTTAAAAATAACGATTTTGATAATGTTCATTTCAAATATATTATCGTCATATTAGATTTTTATTTCGGGTCTTATCAGGGTTTCACCCCGACTAGTCACGAACGACTTCCATTGTGGATGCACGGTGATGGCATAAATCGTGTTTAGCAATACTTGTAACATATGAATGATTGAGGTTCCCACTAAAAATATTATTATACAGCGTAGAAACTTAAAAACAAGGGAAACATAACAATTATGACCCGAAATAGTTTAGGAACATTATTTGAAATCAATAAAATCTTATTTAATAAATATGACATTTTAAGAAAAAAGTATTTATTATCGCTGGAGATTGATCATTCTCGAGTAAACATCTGTAGTCAAACCAGAAATCATCAAATTAGATGCAGCAATTCGTAAGCGATGATTCTATCTTATTCGGCAATACAATATCCATAATAGTTAATGAATGATGGTGATGATTTTGTGCAACAACGGCTCGTCGACTCTGTGCGGTATACGAGGGTACCTCAAGGTAGTGTTCTATCTGTTATACTCTTCGCTGCATTGACATATTAATGGGATCTCTTACTATATTTTATCTTCTTAAAATATTTTTAAAGGCTATCTACATACATTTGTAACATTATACCAACATCGGCTAATATAATGTATGTACGGTATTTGTCAATTGCGGAAATTTCGTATTGTTTATTGCTACCACATAATAAACTAGTTACCAAATATCTAAGTATTAACAAAATGTTAATGGTTGAATGAATGAAAACATCACATGTGTACGTATTATGTCCAGCAGTGGACGTCCAACGGCTGATAAGATGATGATGTACTATGTTATGGCTGTATACCATAACTTCGATTATTTTCAGAATTCATAACTAAAATATCGATAATATAATCATTTTTTTTTGTGATAGTGTAAAATAAGAATTTTTGTATGTGTGCGATACATATTATCTAACGTTAATGGACGTGAATGTTCTGCCGTGTTATTTTGTAAACTATTATGGGTCCGCGGTTTCACTCACGTAATTCTCCTTTCCGTAACAATATGCGGATACAATCTGTTACTTAAGTCACTTGCTGATAATGTAGATTACTATTTATGAAAGAGTTTTCGAAATCAGTACAATAATTTCTGAGTTTGTTGAGTCTGAGTTGCATTGTTGTACATACTAAAATGGAAATACAGTTTACGTAGTTCTATTTTAGGTAAGTATTATATGTAGTATTTCGGGTAAAACAAAAACAATGTGACCACTGTTTTTTTAATAAAATCCTACGTTCCTTAATCAATAAGTAGCTTTCTAATGATAAAAGATTCTTTTTAAATCGGTATAATTGTTATTAACTTAAACCGTAACAAATAATGAAATCTTTTCTCATTTTATTTTTATATTGACCAGGTCGACATACATACCTAGTAGTGATAGTAAGCGTCACTTCAGCCCTTAGACGCTCGTATATATCACAAGGATATCACTAACGTGTTGCCATCCTTGAGACTTGACGATACAGATGATGACTTCTCTGACACAGCAATGTGAACACCACTATTTGGCGGTAGAAATAGATGACCAATGACCTTTTGTATGAGGATTATCTTATTTAAATAATATTGGCATATTTGAGGTACGCGAGCACCTACGCGGACTTTGTACAAAATCGTCACGGGTTCGAAGCCCTCGGCCAGCACCATTATAAAAAAAAACAAGTGATTATTCTCCGGCGCAAAACCTCCCCAGGCGGCGAGCAGACTGAGGCAGGCGCATTCATAATCTGGTCGGATTTCACCCAATTTCACGTAACACCTAATTCGTTTTGGGAGTTAGTTTCGTGCAAATGTAATTAAGGAAAGTTTTCGGATTAAGCGGCGTGTTTTTCCAGTGGAGCGGCCAGCTTTGTTTGGACCGTTTACGCCTGGGACGTGGTTGAAGCCTTGTATTCTTTTTTTATCACAACTCGAGGTCATTCAAAGAAATGTTTAACAGTGTGTGAATTTCGACTTGTGCATATAAAAAATAGCTTTAATCGTTGTCTGTGTGTATAATTTGATATTGAATCAATATAAAAAATTCTTCCTGTAAATTGTATAAAGAGGCCAAACGTATTTTCATTTTACACAGTCCGATAGTTGCAATTTTACTATCAATCCTTACTAATATTATAAATCCGAAAGTTACTCTGTCTGTCTGTCTGTTACGCAATCGCGCCTAAACAACTGACCGATTAAAATAAAATTTGATACACAGATAGTTTTAAACCTTAGAATGGATATGGACTACTATTTCATTCGACGTAAGAGTTGTAAGGGGTCGAAAGGGGGGATGAAAAGTTGTATGGAAGTATATCTATTTTTAGAGCTAGAAGCTTAAAACTTATTATTTAGGCTATTCATTTGTATATATATAAATAATTTTAACATTCAAAGTTTATATAAGTTCAAGTAAAAGGGTATGATGCCCAAAGAAACTAATGCACGCGGCCGAAGTCACGGGAACAGCTATTTTTGTAACAAAACTTCATTTAAACGTTATCCAAACTTCTTACCAGCCATTCTCAAGATTGATAAAAGATGTGTGTGTGATGTCAATCTTCAGAACATTTCTATTACTACTTACATAAACATAAATAGATGGAGTACATTTTTATTTTTATTGTATGAAGTTAGCAAACCTGCGTATGGTCCGCTTGATCGTCAACATGGCCGCGGCCTTTAGACGCTCGTGTCGTCACAAATGTATACTACTATCGTATCGTCAACTCTGTGAACTGAAGATACTATGTTACACTTACCCAGTAGTTATACTGCCTCTCTCATCCTTCAAACCGAAACACAGCAATGTGAACACTGCTATTTGGCGGTAGAAACAGGTGAGTGTGAGGTACCCATGCAGACGACCTTTGTAAGATGTTATACCTACCCATAGTTTATTTAAGAATTGGTAAATATATACCTACTAGACATGCAACTTATATTTAATTATATATATATATATGATTTAATTTCCTATAAAATTAAAGGTCTTCTGATAAACAGATTATCATTCTAGTTTTGCTAATGATGGCCTCCCTAAGAATGGGAGAAATTTGCACATACTTGCGCTGGGCAAGCGTGTTAGCAATCTCAGAGCGCACGTTCACGATGGGATTGCTGCTGCCCATACCCACCTACCCTGAGCATACGCATCTATCGGTTCTGGATACCAATACCGTTATATATCTACCCGAATCTGCGTAGCTCAAATGCAACAAAGCGAAGATGGCATTCGCGTCGCAAAACTCTGCTCTGCGGTTGACCAACATCCGTGTCACGCGCAGTAATTATAGGTTCAATTAGCCCTTTCTTCGGCAGGCTATTTCAGCAGTGAGCGTTCTACGAAAATTGATTTATGATAAAAATGAAACTGGAAATACGCGCGCAAAATCGGTATGTTTAGTGTACGATCATTTAAGAGTCCCTAAATTTTCCAGGATAATGGGATGAATTCCATTTTCCAAGTGAGTATTTTCACCGGAGTCAGTTGATAAGATTAAAAAAAGATAAAATCAATCATCCATTTTTTAAAAATATAACAATTTACAAAATATGTAGAACTATTAAGGTTATAAAAGTATACTTGTAGATTAATTGAAGGGCCTCTTTTACACCTCATAGATCTCTTACCACACTATCCTTTAATCTGTTTTTGAAACTCACACCACACATTCGAAGTGCACTGATTTCAAAACCATTTATTCTACATATAAAAAATATATAATGCGGTTAAATAAAACGCGGCTCAGTCGATTTCAATAATTTTTTTCTTGTTGTGTTTGTTAATGTTAGCACAGGTGATTCTTAAGAAAAAATATGAAATTAAAATAAAGTAGCTCGTACAATTTATGAAAATATAATATTTTTTACCTACAAGTTACATTTTTGGCGTAATATAAGTAAAATAGCTGACAGTCGATTGACAGTTGATAAAATGCGTCCTGCAATTTAAAAAAGTAAGGCTTAAAACAAATGCATCGGTCGTAATTGTTTATTTTTAAATAATTATATTAAATATAATATTTACATTAAATAAATTTATCACAACAAACATCAAATCAACAGGACGTAAATCTGTGTACGTAAAAAAAAACTTTTTGGATTTTCTTGCGGTTTTCACTTTTGGATTAGGTTTGTTTCCGGGCATCATTTAATTTCTATTTCATGGGAGGAGATAAACCATTGTTCACTCGTACGCAATATCTGGCGCGACTTTTATTTTTCACTTACTTATATCAATCGCATATCTAATTATACGACATATCATAAGTGATAAAGGTATAAAATATGATATTTATATTTAGATAAAAAAAAATTAAATGTTGCCCATTTGCGGTTGGTATTCTTAATTATTTACGAGTATGAAAAATACAATATTATAAAATTAGGATGTTCATGGTATGATATGATGTAATGTGGAAAAAAAATATTATGTATATATAGTAATCGCTTATAAAAAATTATGTTCCAGGATTGTAAAATATTACCAACCCCGCAAGCCAATTACTTTCGTGATCATTACAACCATCTATTTTCTACCATGTCAAGTCAACCATGAAATGGTATGGGTGCTTAAGAAGAGCTAATAAATTATTAATAGAGGACTATTAATAATAAGGATATTAAAGATTTTTTTATAGAAAAGAAAAAATATAAATAAAAAATATAGATAGATAGTAGAAAAGTCATATCTGAATTTCGGATAACTGAATCTATATTTATAGCATAGCTATTAATTCGCACTGACTCATTCGCAGTTCGTATAGAACGTTTCGACAGCAGCAGTGTTTAAATTTTCATAGAAGCTAGCGCTACAAAGGTTAGGGTGGCAGTATGCATAACTAAATGTTGACATAAATTCTGTGAACCGAAATCTCAAAAAGCCTTGGTCGAGTGCAGTTGTAATTATTGTATTAACTCTACAGCAGTCTGAATAAGAATCACTTGCGAATTTCCAGCAGTAAACATCCCACCGTTCCAACAAATTGACTCTGGCAAAACTCGAGGGACAGTGCGAAACTCTCCGTTGTCTGTCGCCAAAATAAGGTTTTACACATTATATATGTTTGTAGAACACCTATTTTATATCATTACTATCGTTGACTTCTACCTGGTACATGGTAAAAGTTTACCCCGTTGATCACTTTACCGTGGGAGATTTAATCCTGTTCTTGGGTCTCTAACCTATAAACCATCTTTATACAAATATTCTCGCGTGTGGTACCGGTAGAATAGAACAGTACCTCCCTCTGTAGCAGGAGTTAAGAGAAGCGAATATGATATCATAACCGACAGATGGCGGTATATCCACGCGAAACTATGTAGCTTAAATGCATAGGGCTACGCTCTGCGATTACCAACACGCTTGCCCATCTTTCTTGGTTAGGCCTATCCAACAGTGTGCCTGAAATTATGATGGTATCTAATACATTATTTTACATACAAACATCCATACCCGTTGATACTCTACTAATGTGGTTCTGACAATTGTCAGAGAAAAAACACAAAAATAAAACTGCGCAGCTTGGTGCAATCCTTCTACAATTGCGAGGATACATTTCGACTCATTGTTATTGATATATTTCGAAGTTCTAGTAAATTGTGTTCCGTCATGATAGTTCTGACGAGCCAATAATGACAAGTATTGTTGTCAATCGCTAGGTTCCATGGAACTGTACCTTTAATTGGCTACCACCCTTCGCAACTAACAAGGGTGATTTGGCATTTCAAATTGTAATGACACTGGACATCACTTGCGAAATTACGTAGTACTTAAATAGAATTAGTTACATTGTATGAACGAAGTATTCATAATTCACCTAATAGATACTGTTTCTATATTTATTGCCTTGCAAAATTTCTGTTGTAAGGTAATTGTACTGTATTACGAATTGTCAAGGCATTTATGTTATGACAATGGCGTTTAGAGAAAATTGTTATTGTACGTTCAGTAAAACAATTGTGAAATTATTTTTCTATTGAAAATGAGCCCCAAAAGATGCATTCGAGGACAATACGATTATCATAGCCATTACTGGAGAGACCAAATCTCTTCTGAAACATACCTTAATTGCTCATGAATTTAGAGAACTTATCAATTTTCCGTTAGGTAACTACACCAGGTGTCATAAAAAGTGACTAAGGCACTAAAACCGGACGGTGATGGGCAACAGTATCCCCGTCGCGAAAGCTTCGCTCTGCAATTGCCAACACGCTTGCCCAGCGCGGCTATTATGTGCATAAAACCTCTGAGAGGCCTATGTCCAGCAGTGGATTTTCAATGCCTGGTATGATCATGAATTATGATATTGATGGTAGAACTTTTTCTTGTGTGCCAGGATTTAAAATAGAACCACTTAACAGCTGTAGAACGCCCTCTGCAGGACAAAGGCCTCCCCAAAAAAGGGGGAATTTTGCCTTTAATTGCGGCGCTGTAGCTTCACGCAAGGAGTACTGCTGCCTATCTCCGTCCTGGCTTAAATAGCGTTCCCCTCTTTGAGCTACGCTGTTTTCGTTTGATATACCGCCGGCTGTAGGATCCGGTACCCTCGTCAGATGTTACGACACCTGTGTACTTTTAAATTATTTGAATGGCTGTGTGCCACATAATAATAATAATACTCTTTATTGTACACAATATAAAAACAACACAAGAACATCACAAAAATACGAAATAGTAGGTACAAGAAGCGGCATTATCGCTAAATGCAATTTCTTACAGGCAACCTTTAGATAGAAATTATGTTAAAGCTGGTGAAAGTTAAGGTGAATTTAGTACAACATACAAACATACATATAAACATACACATACATACAAATAGATATAAAAGATAGCTACAGAACAAGGAAAGTAACAGAATCAGAAAGCAAAATCGAAGTGACAGATAATACTCCTTCACCATTCTTTTAAAAATAGAAAGAGAACGAGCAGATCTCACTTCAAGGGGGCGCAATCCACAAATGAACAGCTCGAACTGTAAAGGATTTGCTATAAAATCTTGTGGAATGCGGAGGCATTTTGAGTTACAAATTCTCTGACGATCTTAGATATTTTTCATGGCTGTATTTATATAACATAATATGCTTTATAAGTAACCTTTGCAATGCAAACAATATTAAATAAAAATCATGATCCTAATACATGCGAAGCTACTAAATTGACATCTGTCATTGTACACAAGAAAAATGTAGTGGAGTAGGTATGTACCTATGAGTTAGTTTTTTTGAAAGCGTCTTGCATCCAGAGGTCAATTTACGCTAGGCGTTCTATTTTAGGGATATTTAGTTCAAGAGCGGTGATTGCCTTTACCGACAGTGAGGTATTCCCTAATTTCTACTTGTAAATTTGTTTCGTACCCTAGTCAGCAGGGTTCCAACAATACTATACGTGTATTTTTCCTTTGCAACCTTTGTTATTAATGCGACATTTTCGTGTATCAATTATATGTTAGATATATATTGTTTTATGTGTTTCTGCACTGAAGTTATCAAAAGTAAATAAAAGTTTGTTTTTAGCTGACGGATTTTAGTGAAACATTATATATAGACGCGATAGTTTGTAAGGATATTTGCCACTCATTGACATGTAAATAGAATTTGGCACAGTGATAAAGGAATGCCTTTATTTAATTCTCTAAAGAATCGAGACTTCATGCACAGTTTAGGAATTTTTTTGGACTTGGGCGAAAACCTAGCATATAGATTGTGTATAGAATCAGCCTTGATTTTTGATCATATTAATTTCATGATCCCAGGAGTTATAACTATTTTTAATAAAATATAACTTTTTTACCTTAGTCATAAGTCGATCGACTTAGTCATAATTTGATTAACAAACATACAATTACGTGATTTGAAGACATTATGCTACATTAGTCAGTAATTGCACTGACTCTCTCGCCGTTCAAACCGGAACATAGCAATTTGAATAGTATAATTTGGCGATAAAAACCTTTATATGAGGTCAAACTATAATATATTTAAAGGAATCCAAAGAAACTAAGAAAGGTTCAAGGAAAAAGCCTCCTTGATTTCACAAAATCACATTCGACCAAACAACGTATTAATCATAAGAATAAATAATTGAAGTAGTCGGAATAAATGCGCACAGGTTAATGTGAAAATATAATAAAAATATTCTTATTATCTATGCAATGCATTTTATAAAATATGTCAGTTCACAGAACATCTCAGACATTGACCTGACTCCGAGATAAGCAGCTTAAAGCACTTGTGTTACGGACGTGAGACCAAAGAGGAATCACAAATATAATACTTGAACACAAACATAAATAAACAACAACTATATAAAAAATAACAACTATTTGTTATCAACTACATTGATAACAAACTAACATGGACGCCGCAGATTAACCACCTGAAGGGGAAATTAACATCTTTGGCATAACATAGCTGTTTGTAAAATAGCAATGTATACCCCAAAACATTTAAGTAACTTTATTTAATGCCTTGGTGAAATCCCACTTATATTTATATAATTAATTAATAATTATCAATATATAATTATCTTATTGAGATTTTGGGCTCAGCTGCACCCACAAACATTAATTCTTTGCTGACATCTCAAATCAAAGTCATTAAATCCTTATTTTCAATATCTCTTTCACACACCAACTATATATATATGGAAAAAAACTATTATAAATAATATTTAATAATAATGAATATTTAATCTATCTCAATAATACAAACTCAATACATGTATATTAGTAAAAAAATGTTATAAACTCTGTCAAAAGTAATATAAGACTGTTTATAAAAGGCAACCTCTACAATCTCCGAACTATAAATAAAGTGCAACTATCAGCGCCTAGAAGACACTATGGAAAGAAGACAGTCTTTCAGAAGACAGTCTTTTCTACTATTTTTTTTTACTAAGATGCATGTATTGGATTTTTATAATTGAGATAGATTAAATATTTTAGATTGTTCATATATATGAATAACTGGTTGGTGGGGTGGGACCCCCCCACCCCACCTCATCTATTTCATAAGCTACCTGACACCATAAAAGAGTATGAAAACATATTTAAAAATAAGTTAAATTTCTATTTAAAGTCGTGTACTGTCTTATTTAATATTTTTATTTGAACCATGAAAATATCTAATTGTAAATGAAATATTACGTCGTATGATAATGAAGATATTTAAACACGAAAACATATAGTTTATTATTTATACCCAGACACAGAAAAAACATAAATATTATTAATATTAAGCCCGCTGGATAGGATCACTACTATCTTCGCCATCGGGTCCGTCAGATTTACGAGTACAGTTGATAATCTATTTTTCTTGTCAAAAAATATACAACACCCTTATAGCTTTTTCTCTTACAATAAAGGCAAACAAGAATGCGGTCCGCTTGATGCTAAGCGGTACCCACAGCCTTTGGACATTTACAACGCCGACGCATTGTTCACTTCTTACCGGAAATATCTCTACTTTGAAGAGCTCTAAACTCTGCTCAAATCTCAGCGTACGCGGTGGGTAATGCCCAATAAATCGTAAAACTAACATTAAACGCAATAAAAACTGTATTGCGTTTTCGCATCAGCCATTTTTGGGACTGCAGGATCATGAGTCATGTGGGGTTGAGGTCAGTTTGATGGATTTTTAAGGCCTACAAATAGCAACCGGGTTCATCCTTTAACGTATGATAATGCATGGCGCAGACGGTAGTGATCCTAAATTGTGCGCCAAGGGTCGTGGGTTCGATCCCCACGCAGGACAAATATTTGTATAATTAATATTTCTGTGATGAACTCCTTTCATCTTTTTCTGAATACATATTTGCGTTCGAAACACGTGTGCTGTAAGCGACTTACCTCTGAGTCAGGCTAATGTATGAGATGTTGTGTGATAATAAAAACAAAGGTTGTGAGACCTAGCTAACCAATCAAACTTCACAGAAACTATTTCTTCGAATATAAGAGAAGAGCTGAAAAATGAAGTCTGCTAACGTTTAGCTAATAAAATTAGCAAATCAGTATCTGAGAAGTTGCATCTGTTATTAACTCGAGAGTAACTGTTCTACATACAAGAATACCTTGTTTAGAGAAGAAATTAGAAGATCTGCACATAGAGTGTAGATTGGATCCTAAGCAGCAAATATTTGAATCATTAATAAAGCAAACTAGACAGCCAACAAGGGCGCAGACTGCGAATAAGAAGAACAAAACTCCTTCTTTACCGTCTGGAACTGGAAAGGCGGATTTGCCTTTAACATATAGTTCCTGGACAGCATTAATTCCGGAGTTCAAAAATAATGCGAGTTCATCTTAAATCAATACCAACTCAAGCGATATTAGGGAATTCCAAAAATTATGATTCATACCATAAAATAAATGAAAAAAGGAAATAGATAGAAATCTACCTAAAGTTTCAAAAAAAGGATCCCATAACACAAGGAATTGCTATTCCAGGCTATAGCATTGGAGGCTTCGATGAGAATGAGTAACCTCCATTTATTCTATCTCAACGTAGGAACTATCGTTGACCAGATACAATCACATCTTTCTTCAATCGATCAGTACAAGCAAGGTATCCCCGCAAAGCAATAACAGATATTAATGTCAACGGAAATGGCCTAGTAAGTCTTGCCATATTAAGCTTTAGCGACAAAATGTTCGTGCCACAACAAAAAAAGGTATTAATAATACATAATATTAATAATATCATGAAAGACCAGCTGCAAATACTATATAGCCATTAATATAATATACTATATACTATATAACCATATATAGCCATTGGAAGTTTACTGCTGTTCATTTGCCTCTTCAAGAAAGAGGAAATTTGCCCATAATTGCGGCTGGGAACAAGTGTGTTAGCAATTGCAGAGCGCAGCTTTTGCGACAGAGATGCTACCTCCCATCCCCGCCCTATGTATTTGAGCTACACTGTTTTAGATATGGTATACCGCCATCTGTCGGTTCTCGTACCTCAGCCGCACCTTACGACACCTGGTGAAGGGGGAGGTACTGTTCTACTGTGCCGGTACCCTACAGTTAGATGGTATATAATGTTTATTGGTTCGCATTAGAAGATATATTAATGAATCAGGTTGAAATACGTCAATTAAAGCCGTGGAAATTGTTTCTCAAGGACAGACATTACGCTGTAATCGAAGCCATGGTGGGAAACAAGGCGGAGTGATCCTCGCGGCCTCCCTCCGGTTCGAGCTTAGACGCGTACTTGTATCGGACGTGCCGATAGACTCATCTATTTTTTAAGTAGTCAACCCGACTGTAACTTTAAATAATGTTGTATGTTTTATTTCGAGTTCTGATAGACCGGCATCATCCCCTCCTCGCGGTCTGTGTATGCCCAAATATGCCGGCGCAAACGCGCCTACATCTGTTACCAGATTCACCACTTCTAAAATGACTAGACCGTAGTGAAATTTCTACATAGCTGACCGCCATTTATTGTATCAAATGTTAACTCATACTGATTGGAGCCTATTCTATTTAATTAATAACATGGAAAGGAAATAAAACTTTCTTCGAGGTGCTAAATAATGTGCCTAGAACGATACTATAAAGAGAAAAAGGAGGAAAGGAGGTCTTTTGCCCATCCACTAAAACCGGGCGGGGATAGGCAGTAGCATCGCCGTCGCGTAAGCTGCGCTTTGCAATTGCCAGCATGCTTGCCCTACGCCTAAGGAAGGCCTATGTCCAGCAGTTAACTTCCAACGGCTGGTTTGGTGATAATGAAAAAAAGCGAGTGCGTCAACTATAGCTTTAACGAAAATACCTATATTGTAGTAGGGTATCACCAGAGTGGTAATAATAGTACCTACCTACCTACCAAATGTCGACAAAGACGACTGAGGTACCAGCTTCAACAGATGGTGGCATATCCACGACAGCGTAGCTTAAATGCAATAGGGCGGGGATGGGCAGCAGCATTCCTGTCGTGAAGTTAGTGTACGTGCCAATTATGAGCTAAATTCTCATTTTCTCGATAGACGTTTAACGACTGATATATGATACTTATTAGTAAACAAGTAACAACTTGTATGGTTACTCGCATTAGTTAGAGTAACGATAAATTACTATTTACTGATGTACTCTGAAATTCAGAATTACCATCGCTTTTTGGTACGCAAAGTAAGTTACTTTTAGTGAGAATGATCAAATGAAATCACTTAGGAAACAATTAAGAAAAGCACATAAAAAAAAAACAATTTCACCATTGTAAATACTGTATACAAATTACCGACCAAATTGTGAAAATTCATTGGCAATTCGCGTTAAACAGTAATTGATGTGCTCACATTAGGCGGAATTGCACTGAGGTGCATTATTTCAATCCCCCCCATATTTATCAGGGCCCTAGGGTTGCCACCCGCGTATTTATATATCTCGAAGACGCTTTTGAAAAACAAAAGAAAATTCCGAGCAGCGCCGGTCATAAATTTGTACACGTGGGAGCACTACGTTTGCATACGGCCGAATAGGGTGGCCATGCTCGCGGTTATGGCTTCGGGATATTCGTGGACAAATATCTAAGTCTTAATATATATAAAAATATCGGGTCACGGTAAATTGACTCGCCCGGTGGCACATTCGCTACTTATCCTTTGTTGTGTATCAAGGGTCGTGAGCTCGACCCCACCCTGGACAAACATGTATGTGATGAACATCGTGTTTGTTCTATGTCTGCCCGTTAAATACATATATTTAAGTTTTATTGTCTGATATATCCGTGAGGTACCGGCTGAGTAGAATAGTACCTCCCCTGTAACAGGTGTCGTAAGAGGCTACTAAGGTACCAAAACCGACAGATGGCGGTATATCCATGCAAAAAAGTCAGCTCAACTGTACAGGGTGGGGATAGGGAGCAGTTTCCATGTCACGAAGGCTGCGCTCTGCGATTGCCAACACGCTTGCACGCAATTATGGGCAACATACCCCCTTTCTTGGGGAGTACTATACCCAACAGTGGACTTTTAATGGCTGGTATGATGATAATGATGAAACATATACAGATATTTGGTAGAAAGATTTTTTAATGATATCGTCACCCCCAGTTGAGTCCTGCCAAGTCATAACACGAAGTCACCGCGCGCACACAAAGGCACAGCCGCGCACACAGCGAAAACACGCTCTGCATTGTTACCGTCGCGCCAGCCCCGCTTGATTTCCCGCGCGTGCAGCCTTGCCCAGAACTTAAGCTGCTCCACTTACGACTGTTTTCATCTTTGCATTTTTATAAGATTGCAGACAACACTATTAAACTAGTTGTATGACCAAATGTATTCTAACGGCGACTGTGACGCACCACGCGGTTGTATATCTCTTGTATTCATACATATTGTATTGTATATTATCTACCGTAGATGAGGGTTATTTTCACACTTGTTGGTATCTTTGGCTATTCAGTATAAACCAACCATCTTTAAATTATAAATATCAAATCGCATTTAAAAAATCGTGTTAAGTAATAAAAAAAGATAATTGTTTTAAAAAATTTATTTCAAGACGTAAAGCATTTAAAAGGCGTTCGCAAACCGCGTTACTGGATACGGATTGGTAAATTATTAATTAGTTAGAGGAGAAAATTCGGAAATAAAGAGACATGACTCAATAATTCGCATTTAAAAATTCAATAGTAGATTTTTGGCTTAATTGTATAATTTGATATGTGTTGCTTTGTAGTGTGGTTGTGTTCTTGTTGGAAAAATGGCCCTATATTTCGTAGATACAATAATTTACTTTGAACCAAACTTTGTTGTATTTCATTTATATCATATTCAGTTGAATTATGAATTATTTTAGTCAGGAAATGAATTAATTCAAATTAATATTTACTTACTAACATCAAAGTCACTTGCCTCTATCCTCATATTGTGGCTTTTTTAAGCATGTACACAAATCAACAAATCAAACCATACAACATTGTTCAAATTGTTGTGCAATACTCGTTGTGACGACGTTCGCCATTAAATACAAAATTTTGGAACATTTCTGTATTGATGTTGCTGTTGCTTTGTTTACAAATATTTTAAGAATAACTAAAAATTTAAGTTATATCATTTTATTTTTCAGGAAAAATAAAAGAAGCTTGTCAAATAGGTATACTAAAAAGAAAGAATTTAGAATGCTTAAACGATTCGTAATTTTTTAGGACTTATAGAAGCTTTTAAAAATAAACAGTGCCTTCATATTAATATCTGGCCAATATTATCAAAAAATAAATAATCTTTTTCCCATAAATTAGAATTCATAGAAAAACCTACCGGCGGAGTATAATAGTGTCTACATCTATGCTAGGTGTCTGGTGGGGGTACCAGTATAGAATCGGACTTCCCCCGGTACCAGGTGTCGTAAGCAGTGACTGAAGTACCGGAGCCCACAGACGGCGATCTATCCGAATCAGAGTAACTCAAATACAATTCTCCCACTTAAATCCTGCGAAAACTGCGGGGAAGTCCGCGCTGGGCGCGTAAAATCGGGTGTCCGATCTCCCTAACGTGCTCTAAGCAACTTATCTCGGAGTCAACTCAACAGATGACTCCAAATATAACACTTATGCCAGATATATAACAAACACAAACATCATCATATAAATATTTGACTTGGGTGGGAATCGAACCTACGACCTTCGGTTCACAAGAAATAAGAAGATTACTACCATCATATGACCAATCTTGATCGCATCCGTTATACAAATTGCACATATGAAACTGGGACGTGTTTTAATTAAATTGTCTCCTCTCCTTTAAGTAAAAATTACAATTGTATCGTACTGATTTGGATAAAAATTACAATCTACTACTATCTATCGTGCATAAAAGTGTAGATACTCCCATGTTGTTATTTATCAAGTTATTTCTAAATGACCCGCACTACGTCAAGAACACCTTTATTCGTTACAAACTACGCATAATTATTTTGTTTAATCAAGAATCTTTTGAAGCGCCATCTAGTGAACGTTATATTAACTTCTACGTATGCCGTGACGTTGCTACTACGAAAGTAATCCTAGTAAGGGTGCTGTATATTTCGAAGGTAAACTCCATAAGGGTTATTAAAGAGGGCGCTGTGCTAATTTGAATTGAATTAAAATGCATGGAATCTGATTTTGTTTCAAAATACTACTAATTATGGATCAATTAAACATGAATACATATTTTCTGTAAACAGTAACCCAATCTATGGTAAGTTATTGTCTGCTACATTTTATCATTGTTATTGTTAAATCGCACTTCCCCGCGATATCATCCGCTTTATATTGTCGAACTTTCATACTAACATTGCACCGCCTTTTCCCCTTTTCCGTAGAAAAAAAAATTAAAAAAATCATAAGTTTCAGTTAAGAACCTTTTTACTAAATTTCATTCGGACAACTCAAATACAGCTAAGTGTCATACTAATTGTGAACCCTAGTTTTGTCCTCTTAGAGGGCGAAGTTTCGTTATAATACTTTTATAACACTTCTGTGCAAAATTTCAAGTTTTTAATCCTTATAGTTCAGGCCTGTTAATATGGCAGTCAGTCAGTAATGCAGTACGTCAGTCAGCTTCTCCTTTTATAAATTGAAAACTTATTGCTATTTTCAAGCCGCAATATCACTCGTTGTGCGCCATGATCTCTTCTAATCGAGGGATAACAAAAACGTAGGACCATCACAAATGGAGTTCGCAATTGTATAGATAAGTCATCTATTTAATAAGTATTAAAGATTAAATATAAACTTGAGTAGTGACGAACTAACATATTTATACTAATATTATAAAGTTGAAGAAAGACGATAGTTATAGATTGTATTTAGTATATTTTAATTAAATTATTGACTATTCCACGCAGACGAAGTCACGGCCACTGCTAGAAAAATGATAAGTGGGAATGTTGATGAGGTCTGTAATTGCTCTTCTGGCTTTTTATTTTAACGAAACTTACCTGTAAACTTAATTAAGTTTATTATATAAATGTTCAATAAGTATTTTCACTTTAATATTCTCGACAGGTAGGTACGCGTCAGTTTGGAAGCCGCTCCGGACCTTAATAATGGCAAAGATGCGTCCGAAGATACTTTTGACCTATATGGCGGGTCCGATAACGCAAGATACGCACTCTTGTGCGCCAAGGGTCGCGGGTTCGACCCCCACACACGACGTTTGTTTTGTCTGGAAGTTAAAGAATTATATTTTAGGACTAGCTTCCCGCTGAGGTCTTTATCGGATCCTTGAGGAAATCTTTTAGTCCGAAAATAATTCCATGTCGCTCCCTGACCTGAAAGCTAAATTGTTTAAAGAGTCGTGTCGTTTTCGTTGCTTAAAGTTGAAGATTCAGATCTATCCTATGGGAACATATTATACAAATATGGATGGCGTCATTATACAAATAACTTGTCATAGTATTCCAATGCTTAGATACGTCAGTAACGGAGATCACCAGACAGATAGACCGGTAGACAAGCATAGATTGTAAAAAAATATTCTTTTTTGTTAATACTGAACGTGAATTTTGGGGAAAACTGATATATTTGGAATTACAAACAGACAATAAAAAATATATTTATGTGGATAAAGTGGGACTGTACCCGTGCAGTGGGGACGAGGATAAATGAAATAAATAGTCGTTCACATTCATATTTTATTACAAATAAATAAACTACATTTATCATATGATACTCACAAAATCATTCGGAAATATAAAAGTAACAAAAAAAATCTAAACCACTCGTTTTCTTTGGCGAACTTTTAAGGAATAGTAAGAACCAATTAGGGAATTAAATATACTCATAATGTACTTAACTAAAGGCAAGCTTGTACTTAGCTGTTAATTAATTATAATATTTACAAATGTACCAGCACGGCGTTAGGGAATACAATGGAAGCCTCGAGAGATTAAAACTCACTGCAATAAATGTATATTAGTTCTTATTATATGACAGCGTATTCGGTTAACTCGATTTGCACATAAGTATAAAAATCGGTACGAGTCGTGACCACAGTGACAATGGAGAAGAGGGCAAGTTTGCCCCTGTACACTTCCGAGCAAAATTATTTCAGGACAATATATAGTTTTGAAAACAATCTTTATTTTTGTCTTTTTTACAGAATACCTGTAAGTGACAGACAAAAAAAATGTTTAAATATTTAACTAAATTGCAACAATCTACACACTAGTCACTGAAAAAGCTACGTCAGAATCGAACAAATACCTGTAAAATCATTACAGAATACAACACGTGAAACATATTTTATTTTATTTTTTTTTTTTCGGACGAACCTAGTGCTGGACTACTACATAAAATAATATCATATGAAGCAATACAATACGAGTAGTTAAGTAAACAAAAAAATTGTTCGGAATGTTGTTTCTAATGAGAAGTCATTTACGATGCACAGAATATTTTTTTACTTTATATTCTTTTTACTAAACACAAGTAAACCTTAGAAAAGTGTCCGCACATACAATTGACTGACTAGCTAATAGTGTGAAATAGTATGGGCTCTTAAACCCCACGCCCCTCTGCTTCATCCAAATAGCTCTTGAAGTTAACATTTACGCAGATAAAGACTGCGCTCACGACTCATGCCAGCATTTATGTTTAAAAACACTGAAAATGATGCTACATTACTTAATAATTAGTAAGTATATTAGTATAAGTAATAATAACTCATTTTCAGTAAGTACAAAATGTTATATATGATTGTTTGATACTTAATATTTACTGAATATAGTAGACAATTAAAAATGTATAAATTCACCGATCACAAACCGACTATTTACTTTCTTATACTTGTCATTTGTCTTGTTAATCGTAAGTACATTTTCTGCACGTGAGGTTACATTTAAAATGTATTTAACCCTATACTAAGTACAAAAATGCAAAAAATAAATGCAATCTGTACTGTAAGTACAAAATAACACATAACATTTTTAGTATGGCACCTTCGTAACTTGCGTTGCTGCCTGCATATCACTTAAAATATACATAAAAAAGAATTATCGAAATTATATATATATATATTTATTTAAATGGAAACTTTAGTATGTAAATACGCAACTTGTCTAGTGTCTTCGTTTGAAATCTTTATACTATCTCCTAAAACATATAAGGCACATATAACTAGAATTGTTTTCTTACATAAAAGTGGACATGGCAACGACGAGATGGTTAGTTTAGTAACTAAAGCTATTTAATTATACGATTCAGTTGTATACACTCAAACATGCCGCACCCCTAGGTGTATAGGTGATAACAGGTTAACACAAGGTAATATATTTATTTCTTCAAGAACTATTACTATCCTGGGTGATGCGATCATTACAGTCAATATCAAAAGATCAACAAAACAATTACAGTATTAAATTGTTGTACTCTAAATCTAGCGGCGCGATTTCTCAAAGGTCCAACACAAACACCGTTGGCGCCCAACGTGGTGTGATATTAACAATCGAATTCAATGTACACTTACAACTGGAAACTTACAGTAATTACAAAAGAATATTAAAACGAATGTAAAGTTAGTGGCGTAATATTGGAGTTGTTGAGAATGCATTGGTAGGTTGCGCTGCGATCCGCTTAGAGCATAATCTACGCACAACTGTATCACGCAGTCTTGGTAAGTTTATTGTCATTATATACTGTTTTTGTACAGTAATTGATAGGTTTAGACTTTGAATACCTAAATATAGATAGACTTCATTTATTTGTCAACTTTTCATACTGCTGGATAGTCTGAATAGTCTATTCATTTAGGGAGGTTATGCTTTGTAACAATAAGTACTGAGGTATTTAATATGATTGTGAATAATTTTCTTTGTGCGAGATGCCGAAGTACCAATAGTTTGCAGTATAACCATCAGTTTACTTTAAATGCTACTGGGCGGGGATGAGCAGCAACATATAAGCTACAACCACGGCACCCAGATTATCTAACGATGAATTCCCTGTTACAATTATGACCGATATCAAACAAATCTTGGAGCTTGGTACCAATAGAATGTTCATACAGATTTTATGACATTCTATATTACGTAGCTCTATGGCCATATACTTGCAACATACAACAGAAGTCGAATGTTTAATTTACATGGATTTCCAAAGAGTTCCAGAGAGTTGAGTTGGCGAATGAACAAAATCTAGCATACACATATTCACAAACAAATCTTAACAGTAAGACTGTCTTAGTAGCAAAAAACTCAAGATTCGTATATGAATACAGAAAAATAAAGGTGAAGCCTCAATTAAGTTCTCTAAGCGTTCGCCGTGCGCTGCGAACGCATCGGCAATGGCGATTTCTACATTTATCATGTACAATAATTAGTGTAGTTGCGCAAACCGCCTACCTAAGGCTGTTGAACCTTGGCGGTGTCTCAGTGGGCTCCAGGACGATGCGCTTGTAGCATCCCGGCGGCAACTGGTCGAGGATGTCCTTAACATTTGCCACCTCTAAGCTGAGCTGGTCGTGCTCGTCTTGGTATTGTTTCATCCACCTGCGGACGATAAACATTAGGAAGAAATACAAATATACAACAGTGTACGAATAAAGGACTCGATAATTGCGCGTATAAATGTAAAATATGCGCGGATTGAAAATATTATATATAAATGAAATTAAGACTTTTATTTATTATTTCTTGTTTGATATCTGTAACAGTGTTAAGCTACTTGTATCGGAATTGGAAATCGAAAGATGTTATGTGAATTTATTATAGTCGTAAATTTATTTATTCAAATTTACGATTTAAATTTTCTTTTTAATTTTTTAATTATTTTTATAAATAATAATAATAAATTCCCACAACATCTCATACATTGACCTGACTCCGTTGTAAATCTCTTAAAGCACTTGTGTTACGAATGCCAGACAACAGAAGAATCACAAATATACTACTAAAATACATATATTTAAAGCCCAAACACAGAACAAATACATATATCATTATTTTAATGTTTGCTCTGGGTGGGAATCGAACCCACGACCCCTGGCGCACAAGACAGGACCCCTGCCATCTGCGCCATCGGGCCCGTCATATATGTTTGTCCTGGATGTGGATCAAACCCACGACATTTGGCGCACTAGAAAGGATGTCTACCGTCTGTGCCGTGTCGACAAATATATGTTTGTACTGGGTGACGTTCGGCAAACTACGCAAAGAAACTCAACAATAAGATTTGTTACCTCTGATGATTGTTCTTTGCCTCGGATAGAGACTTGATTTTGCCTTCAAGATCCTGGACCCGAAGAGCCTGCTCCGCAGTATCTAAGCTTTGCTCTGAAAATAGAAATTAGTCAATCTATAATAATGTTATAAACCTGAAGAGTTTGTTTGTTTGTTTCAACGCTTCATCTTAGGAACCGCTGGTCCGTTTTTAGGAGTTTCAGACTAGCATCACGATAGGACCAATAACAGCGTAGATGACGCTAGGTTTGTTCTACAACTTAGCGGAGGACAAACCGCGCGCGCTGCAATTGTATTATAAAGCCGAAGCGCTGGTCTTATTTGGATAAACGCGCTGTTAACAGGTCCGATTAGAATAATACAAAAGTCAGTGTTAGAAAGAATACACTAAACGAGGAATATGCTATTAAAGAAGCTAAATTATGCTAGGGCTATAAAAGGCAAAGCAAAACCGATACTAGACTATTTAAAAAAAAAATATTTATTTAACTTTTTGCACAACAAAATTATAACAAACACGCTAAAATGTAGCACGTTTAAATAAACTTTCACGTATATTTTCAGCGATATCATTCAACCAATTTGAAGAAAAATTAACAACGTATACTTTCACGTGAATTTCACATGTAATGATAAAAATATTTATTTGCGTAAACCAAGTAACATAAACAATGCAAATGAATATAAAATAGAATTAAACAAAAGGTGATCACCGGCAGCTGTGTCACAGCTACCTAGCTATAAAAACTGAATGTGAAAATCCGTGCAACATATATTATGTACAGACAGATGGCGAGGATCTTATTTTTTATATATTGGTTAGAAAATAATCAACAAATGTGTGTATGTCATGAACTTACGAAGTTGGTCTAGAGCGTCCGCGTCTAGGTTTGGCAGGTTCTGCAACTCCTCCATGATGACCTTCAAATCTTCCAAGCCCTTGTTGACTTGCTTCTCAGCCTCCCGCGCGTCCGTGTTCGCTTGTCCCACCTAAAGAACATACAAATTGTTAAATACATATCATCTGTTTCATTGCTATGGTTAATAATATGGGCCCGATAGCCGCACTTCGTACTATTTCTATCTTGTGCTCAAAAGGCCGTGGGTTCATTCCCCCCTACGAGAAATTTATGTAGGTAGAACTAGCTGTCCAGGCAAACGTTGGTCATCCATGTAAATGATATAAATGTTTAAATTACTAAAACAAGTATCAAAACACAGGGTCTTTTGTACGTATTTTTACCAAATTTAAAATTATTGTTAGGGCTGAATAACCCTTATCACTCATACAGAATTCGGGGAATCTACAAAAGGGCGAAATCAATTATATGTTCTTATTTCCTCTTATGATCCCAAAAAAAATTTCTAAAACATTAATGTTAAAAAGAAGATTCTAAGAAGAAAAAGATTTTTTTATGTCTAATGTCACATGTTCTCATACGAAGGTTGTTTGCATTGGTACCTCACCCTCGTCTATTTCTACGGCCAAACAGTTCCAGTTTAAAGGGTGAGAGATGCAGAGAAATTACTGAGTAATAAGACATTAATATCTTCAAGATAAGGTTAGCAACGCTTTAGTATAGCCTGCTTGTTTGTCATCCTAATTTATTAAAAAAAAAATGTTATAATGTACCTTCATCTTGGCGTCTCTTGTCAATTGCATATTGTTCTCGGCTTCCTTCTCCAGTTTCTCAATTTGTTTCGCCGTACCCTCGACGCGAGCTGTAATTCAAAATTCAATTGAAACATCGAGTCGATAACAAAATTTTCGACAATTGAATAACTCTCTGTTCCACAAGTGGTTGACAAACTCACAGATAAAGAAGAGGCAGTTTAATTATTAGTTGTTACAGATGTGTTTGACAAGAAAATATACTTCTAGTTTAAATACAGACTATGAAATAGTACAAAAATTTCTCCAGAGTGTCGCAAAATATTAAGTCATACAGCAAACGGTTTAATTTTAATTGTCTATACTAATATTTTAAAAAGGAAATATTTTCATTTAACTCGATATTATTTAACTGAAAATGTACTCCATCAGATTAAATAAAACTCGCTGAGCACCCTATAGACTATGTTATATTTCATAAAATCAAACTATAAACACCTTAAATGGAATATAATCTGGCTGGAATTGTATAATTGTGCGTTTGTAACGAATAACAAAAACTACTCGACTGAATAAACAAAAAATATTCTACTCATAGAAAGTTAGATGATCATCTTATAATATATATATGCTATATTTATTCCTGTATTCCGATGGTAATGGGAGCTACGCGCGTAAATCCGCAGGGCCTTGCTAGTGTATAATCATCATCATACATCATCATACCAGCTATTGAAAGTCCACTGCTGGACATAGACCTCCCATAACATAGAGTTCCGAGATTATCGTGTGTAAACAAACATACTCTTCAACTTTACTAATATTAGTATAGATAACACTGTTAGTAAATATATGCAACATTGTCCCACATAAAGAATCACAGTTAGTATTTTAGTTTCAATTGTGTCCAATATAAGGTAGGATATATCCGATAACTTTAAAACTATCAGATGTATAAATATCGAATTAAAGAAATCTGTTTAAATTTCTTTTTCAGTAATATTTACTTAAAATACGTTTAATTAGTCTAATATTTCTTATGTGTATATGAATAAATTAAACTAAGCAAAAAACAACTAGATTTTTCTTACTTGATAGTTTGTCCGTCTCATCTCGAAGCTTTACAGCGTCTGCCTTGGATGTTGACGCTTTCTTCCTGATCTCATGGGCAGCCTGGGCAAGCACATGACATTAGTTCTGTTGATTTAAAACTTTTAAAAGCAGTTTGTATTACATATTTCCCATGTATTATTTTATACGCCCATATCCCATATATTATTACATATACATGGGAAATATAGAACTCTATATATACTCCTTTTATGTAGAAAAAAAATTGGTTGCCAGTTAAGTCGGTATACGGGCGAAAGTTTTACGTGACAACGACTTTGAGTGGTAAAATAATTTTAATGTGAATATTCATTCGTATAGTAGGAATAAGGATGAAATAATAGTAACAATTTAAAACATTAATTTATACAAAGAAATATATTTAAAACATTAATTTATACAAAGAATCTCGCACTGAATTTCATATTAATAAAATTTTATTTTTACCTTTACACATACATACGTATTTATATACAAATATACATACAATAACTTGCAATACATTTGCGTAACACACGTCACAATGAGAGCGAGTGAGAGG
>JACJUM010003259.1:3426289-3453838 GCA_020976665.1 Heortia vitessoides | reverse complement strand
GCGTAAGTCAAAATGTTGACACTTTATAACAATTGGGAAAACATTGCTCACGTTTTATAAAATCATATTAAAACTAATTGCTTGTGCATTTAGTTGGTGCAAAATAGATTTCGTTTAAACAATACACGGTACAAAACGTTTACTGCAGCGTTAGAAATGTAATATCGTGTTATCATTGGGCTTAATTATTGAGTTGCCAACTTCGACATACGCGGTGTTAGAACTTATGCGATGATATGTATGTATGTGTGGTCACCTCTGAAGCTTTCTCGGCGAACTCGTTCTGCGCTTGCTGAGCCAGGTCGCGCGCCTCCTTGGCCTGCTCGCTAGCTGCGGTCAACTCTTCAGCTATGCTACTGATGCTCTCCTCAGCTGCGGCAACCTTCTCCTGGATGGCTGGCACCTCCTGCGTCGCCTGATTTGCCTGTTGACGTGACTCAGTAACCTGGTCGCTGAAACCTGGAGATTTGAGAAGGTTATAATATTAAAAGAAGAGATATTAATTTTTTTAACACCATCAGATCAGATCAGACCTTCGCCAGAAATTCACATTAAAGGTGAGCTTTGGCATGGTGCTTATCTTATCAGCCTTGGGGCACAAGAAGAGCAGAATAGAACCTCCCTTTGTACCAGGCATCATAATAGTCGACTAAGAGAGCAATACCGACAGATGGCGGTGTATCATTCCGAAACGGCTTAGTTCAAATGCAATAGGGCGGGGATGACTAAGATTTAAAATTCTCAAGATACAGTGTATAGAAAAAGATACAGAGTACAGAAAAAGTTTATATTTTAACGCCTTTCTGAATTTTGTCTACACAACTGTTTCTTGCATATTATTAGAGTCAATATGAGAGCTGCTTATTATCAAGTTTTTGAATTATCAACATCATGGTCATCATAACAACCGAAGACCGTCCTATACATTTGAATTCCATTAGGACCGGTTGCAGCGCGATCCTGCAGTCTTAATCAGATCGTGTGTCTACTTCGTGGGTAGACGCTCTATGTCGATACGAGGTCTCTATTTCAAAACTTTACGACTTCATCATCTATCGGTTCTGCGTGCTTATTGTCCTGCCTTCTGCCACTACAATTTAATAATCCGCCAGACAATGACAGTAACTTTGGTTCTTTGACGTATCCGTATTTGTATTAATATATTATTGGACTATATTAATGTTTCAATGAACAATAATCAATATGTTCGAAAGAAACACAACAAGCTACCTTCATATAACAATCAATGATAAAGGAAGAATGACAAGGGAAATCTTGAAAAACTTACCTTTAAGGGTCTTGTATATTTCTTTGGCGTCCTTGAGCGTGGTGTTGGTGAGCTCTACATCATGACGCGCCTGCGCTTGCAGCTCATCCAGTTTAGCCAGCAACTCGTTCAGCTCCTCTTGTCGCTTGTGACCATGCTCTAGCAATTCCCGCCCGGTCGTTACAGCTGTGCTTAGGGTGTTGAGGGTGTCTCCGTTCTCGGAAATCAATTGGTCCAATTCCGACAGTTTGTTGTCGATCTGGAATCGATTGAGAGTATTTGAAAAATTGATAGCTGGTCTTCCCGCTTTTATAACTAGTGAAGTGATTTTTCTGTGGGATACTTTCTTACCAATCCAATAAGAACTCCTTGATATAATTAGATTAATAAATTTTGTACATTCAGCTTATTAATTGCTAAATATTTGACGCTAATAACTGGGATCTTTTTATAATATGGTCATAGCCTAAAATTTTGGATTAAAATAACATTATTAAATCAAGTGTAGATATAATTTTTTGCAATTACATTTCATTTTATTGATGATGTAATAAAAAATATATTATTGACATTTAATTCTGTTATAACATTCTCCATTAATATGAGACCCTGTTTTGGTTAAAAATTAATTGTTGATTGAATAATGAGAGAAAAATTTGTTACACTTTCATACTTCAGCCGGAGAATTGAAAAGGGAATGACACAAGATACTTTTGACTTCCGATAATTTACAGTAGGCGGCGATATAAAGTTAATACCAAATAAACTGATACGTGTGCGAGCAAGCTATACATGCTGGACATTTACAATTTATCACATGATGTAAGGTCGTGTAGTAGCGACAGAATAGTCGTCCCCCCCCCCCTTATACCAGTTGTAGTAGAAAGCAACAGAAGCCACACCGACAGGTAGCAGTATATCCATCCGAAACAGCATAACACAAATGCAACATGGCGGGGTTTGACAGCAGTATTCCCGTCAAGAAACTACGCTCTGCGATTACCCCCAAGCCTGCCTAGCGTGGCAGTATTGGACAAAATTCGAGATTTTTATGTCCAACAGTGGACATGGACTGCTATAAAGTTGATGATGTATTAATAACTTTTTAGTTAATGCTTACACTGTTGTTGACTTTAGCAGCCTCTTGCTTCAGCTTGCTGAGTTTGATATCGGGCAGAAGCGTTGTGTTGACCTCCGCGTAGAGCCCCAATGCTTCGTCGTAGACCTTCTTCGCGCGGTTCAGGGCCTGCTCAGCGAGCTCCGTCATGCTGTTCAGCTTTCCTGTGGCTGCGTACAGCTCGTTTGAGAGGATTTGGATCTCGTTGCTGCGGATTGATGACATTATGCATTGAGTTTATCGAAAATACTGACAAGCTATTAATAAGTTACGTGTTTGACATAGTGTTATAAATTGCAAACTTTATATACCTAAATAACTAGTCAATATAATAATGTGGTTATTGAAATGTTAAACCATAAACTTTTGAGAGATCTAGTCCTTAATAATACGCTATGATAGTTTTTATTCAACTGAACTGTTTTATGTTATTTATTCACACAGTATCTTAATACATTAATTCTCTATGAATTTAACTACGAATTATCACATCATTATAATCATGTATTTTATTATAATTATTAAACACTCTGACCTAACAAAATAAACCAAATTCCAAAACAAAAATATAAACAATAATTATAATTCAATTTATACATGACACATATGAACTACACTTTTGATTCAGCCATTAGACCTAAAAACTTAGAATGTTTGCCTTGCATATTATTTTTTGACACATATTCTGACGTACAGAAGACTAAACAGGGACTCGTGAAGGAAGCAGTCTTTCGCCCGTATTATACAGCCTTAATGCGCACGACATACCCGTAGGAGAGGGCACTAACCTTGCACTATACGCAGATGACCCCGCCTGGACTGGACTGGTTAATACTATTCATCGTCAATTAATACAAACTGAGCAGCCAAGAACTTGCAGTAGACTCTCGACCTTCCACCCGAGTGGTTAAATAAATGGACGCTGAAGGTCAATGTGGCCAAGACATAGGGTGTCGTTATTGGCACATATCTATGACTCCCGACTCCGCTCTAATTCAAGGGGCAAGAAATTGAATGGGGGTGCGTCCATAATCCACAAGGTTAACTGACTGGGTGTCTAGATCGAAAGACTAGCAATGAAGTACCGCACGGAATGAGTCATAAATAACTCGCCCAAGTCGGTAGTCGACGCGCAGCCCTAGGCTGCGCGGAGGCGACTACGGCGCCGGGCGCCGCAGTGTCAAACGCCGCCGATTAATATCGATGGGTCATAGGGTTGCGGTGAAAAGCATTATTCGCTTCCACCCGCTTTTTCTTAACATTCCTTACGAATGTTTATTTTTGTTTTGGTAGGTGTCTTGAGATTTTGCGGCGGGAAACATTTTCGTTTCCATCCGCTTTTTTCCTAACATTTCTTGCGAATGTTTGTTTAGGTCTCTTTGTTTTCGTGAAATACGTAATGCGTAATACACGTTTGTATTGATGTATTGTTTTGTTTACATTGGCTTCTTTTGTTTACGTGGCTTCTTTATGTTGTCTGTATAGGCGTTTTGACGTGAGTTTTGACGTACTATGTAGGGTTTTGGCGATGGCTTCGTGGGGGCTTTTGGTTTTAAAGGGCCCGCCGCTCTTGGCTAGGGTCATCAAGGTCCTGTAAGGGTTGTCGACATCAGGGAGTCGATGTATTTATCGGTGCCCTTCAGGGGGTTGCGGTCTCGGGCTTATGCCCGTAATCTGAGCCCGTTGGGATTCCAGTGGATTATCCCCGGCGGTTTATATTACGCCATTGGTTTGCAGCAGCTGTACTACACCGCCAAAGATAATTGGTACGGCGTTCTCACCGGACCTAATGGCCCCGAGTACGTCCTGTAGGACGCAGATGGCTCGCTCAGTGCCCATGAGCCGGCTCTGGGTTGAGCGCGGCATTGGCTTCGGCTTGGCTCCAAACTCCCTCAGAAACTGGGCCGCCGCGAGCAGCTGGGGGGAGGAGGGGGCTTCCGGGGTTGGGCACGGAGTGGGGGAGGGAGACGTAGCTTCCCCATGTCCCGGGTCTTGGTTGGCTTCTTGGGTGTCGGTGTCAATAGTGGCATGGGTGGGCGTTCCGTCTCCACTCTGCCGCTTCCGAGGGTGACGTCACTTACATCATCTTCTTGGGCCTGTCCTCTTTGGGGTCGCCGGTCATGGGGCGCTTCACTCCGCGTAGGGGGAGGGGACGTAGAGCGGGATGTTGGCGGCGATCTCGAACAGGGTCTCGTCAATCTCCAGCTTCTCATTGGAGATGCCCAGTTCGTATTCTCGCAGGCGGCAGTAGGTGGCCATCCATCGGAGCAGCCCATCCGACAGGTAGCGGGAAGCCTGCATCCTCTGGACCAGGATCATGTTCCGGTACCAGGCGCTTTCTGGCGATAGTGGTCCCTTAAGAGAGATGGTGGGGGCTTTTCGGTTGAGTGGTGTTTTATACCCACTTGGCGGGTTTGAGTCCGTGCGTCCCTCGCGTGCTCCTCCCTGCACCTCACGCCCGCAAGCTGTCTATGATAGCCGTGCAGGGTGTGCCGGAACAGTTTTGGGGAGGTCGCAAGGAAACAAAAAGACATCGCATCTAAAGAGATAAATGCTGCTTAGAAAAGAGGGAGAACAATCACGCAAGAACTGCTTTATTGACGGCTGCGATCCACTACTCAACAAGCTGCTGCATCGCAAAAGAAAGGAACAACCAACTACGTCACACACTGTTGCGTCGACGAAAGCCGAGAAATGTAACACGGTGCTGTTAAGACTGCCGGTCAATGTTGAGGGACCGAGCGAAGTCTGCCCTACGCTCGCCCTGTTCGACGATGGATCACGTTAGTCTCGTCGAAACTGAAACCGCCGTGAAAGTTGGAGCCGTCGGGAGGCCGGTGCCGTTTTTTTATTGAGGACTTCGCCGATGCACGCATCAACGCAAGCGACTCGTAACAAATGAAGATTACATTGCGGGGGCGTAACAACAAGTGTTACTCGATCACCGCACGCACGATGACAGCTCTGAAGTTAGCGCCGCAAGCAGTATCGCGAGACTTATGTTAATATGTTTTGTGCGTTAGTTGTGAAACAAGGAATAAGCTAATTTAATAGAACTTTAGTTACCACTATATAAATACAGTGGCATATAAACACATAGCACAAGCTCATTTAGAAAATTCAATAAATAAATGCGTTCTTTACAAGATTCAGATAATGTCATGTATTCTGTACTAGATAGTGTTACAGTTTTTTGTTTCCTTGATTTACAAGACACTACAGAATTTGACATGAGAAAGTAAATTCCAGTATATACAGGAAGCCCAATAAGCATTTACAAAGCCATGTATATTAACAGTGGTATTCTACAGTTTTTTTTTAAATTATTCTGATAAAGATTTTATTTGTTTCCAATGACTTTCTTTAAAGCAATTGTTATATTGACTTCAATACCTACACTAAAATATATATCTGGCTCGTTAATACTGACAAGTACCTTAAACTACCTACTAATTGTTGAAGGTATTTTTTTATCTAATTTATTATTAATATTGTTTGCTTTAAATTAAATTCCATAGGAGTATACACAAGCTGAACAACCTGATATACTAAATCTCTTGAGAATAGTTTCAATATGTACATTGCTTCTGGTCTCCAGTAAGTCTTTATATATATTTATAATCAGACCTAGACACTGAGGCTTCTTCTGCTTAAATCTTAAATTATAAATTGTTAACCAACACCTTTATAAGAGACAAAAAAATCATTCACAAATGGAGCAACAGACTTATTATTCTTGTAATTATTTGCTAAAAGACAACATTCCTAATCTGACTATTTATAGCATAATTTTAACAAACTATATACAAAGCTTGAGCTGATGATTAATTGAGACCATAAATTGCTGCCTCAACACTTTATTGTAATTATTAAAATCTGAACATTCTAGTACCTACTTCCATATACACTGTTTCCTTTAGAAAACCATTTTAAAAAAGCAGTAGGTATATCAAGGTGATTAATTCTTAAATGAAGTTGAATACTTAAAGCTAATAACAAACTGAATGTAGATTATCTTAAAACTGGAGAGAATGTTACATCAGCCTATAATTTTTTTCTGGGTAAAACCCTTGGCCACGAGCCTGGCCCTGTAGTGAACTTCACCATCACTATTTGATGTGATTTATTTTTAAATACCCACTTAAATTTGACCACTGTTTAGTCTTTTGGACTATCTACTAACTCCCTAATATCATTGCCACTTAAAGAATTCAGCTTGTCTTATATTGTACTCATACTTGGTTGTTTTTTAGCCAATTTAACACATTACTTGTAGTAAGCTGTAATTTCCACATACACATATAGTAACTTGGTTTGCGACTCACAAGTTTTTAGATGTCACTTTGCATAGAGAACATGTAACTACTATCAGTGTCATTCAAAGAATCGCCTGGGATGAATGTCATATCTACTGGATTTAACTGGTATCTTGCTCTTTACTTACATAAACTTCTTCATTTTCTGCACATACAGGTGTTCACTGTCATCTCTTTTCCATGACCACAACATCTCTGGCTATAAAAACATCTTGTTTTACTGGAACATTTTCATTGCTTTTCTGTCCTATGTCTGCCATGACTGAATCTCCACATGCTCATCATATAGTTAAAAATATTTGCAGGTTTCAATCTTCTCTCACAGAAAATAAACAATACACATTCTGCTAACTACAACATAGCTTTACCCAGTTACATATTCTCCATTAGTCCACATAAGTAAATGTGGACCAGGTCTTCTTTTGTTAATACTGTGGGGAGATAAAAATCTTGTCTGCTTTCCTTCACAGCAAACTGCGCAAGTAATCTTGCTGATGTCACACTTGTCACTGAAATTACCACCTTCAACTATTGTATTCTCCAATTTCTGCATATCAGTGGCATTTATATGAGTAAATCGCCTGTGCCAAGTTGCTCTTGATATGCATGCTGCAAACATTAGCTCAGTTTTCATATTTAGTCTGTATACAATATTTCTATATCTTACTTCACTAATACATTCATTCTACTCACTGATAGTAAGTTCGATGTTGGAAGATAAATTGTAAACAATGTTTTGTATAAAACATTGGTTACAATTTATCTTGTGGTTCTTAGTACAAACACACGTCGTAATCTGTAGATCCCTTAAGCATTCAACAGGCACTATTGTTTTATTTGCCACGATAATCTTCGAAATCTTGGGTTGAAAACAAACATTTAATAACAAATTCTTGTTGGAAAACAAATGAGTAGGTACTTCGCAATTTCTGAGTGTGTACATCGCTTTTATTAAATTTCCTGTCTGCTTGCACTTATAATAATGAATTATCTTAGTTTTCGTCGATATACAATTACTGCCGCCATCGCTGACATAAGACAGTTGACGGCTTCGTTCTTTTTCCGTTCATTCCACTGCTGCCGCCATGCTGTGAGTGAGGCTTGATTTATGTAACCGCCATATTTAGGTATATTGATTTTTCGCGACAAATGGCTTTCAATACATCATTCCCAACAACTTTATTTTAATAGCGTCCACGCTTATGTTGATACCTAAATGTTCGATTGCCATTATCATTGGCTCAAACTTCTAGGGTAATCCAGTTAACACTAGTGATCTAATTCACTGGTCCTTTTATTTCGAAACCTGTGCCTTGCAGTTTTAGTGCGGTTTCCAAGCTGGCTGGTCATCGAAGCACAAGCTGGTGCTTGCAACTTAGTACATAATACAATAAGTTCAGCTCAAATAAAATATTTAATTTTTTAATGACACATTTTATTCTTTTTAGACGATAAAGAAAAAAAAATTTAATGTTGATTTATTGTTTGTTCTGTAGAAAAATAATTATTTTGATAAATAGCAATATTATTATATGATTAGTGATAAACGATAAGTCACTTTATTTTCAGTACCCTGGAAGTATCCATGTCTCAGTATATAAAGGATGTAAACGCACTAGTAAAAACCTTTAAGACATTTATTAACAATAGTACCTACATGAACTATATATTACCTACTTCCGGGATTTAATTCAGTGACAAACAATCAATCTGGCAATATACCATCTAAAGTATCTTTATTTGAATCTACATTAATATCTGCTATCCGCCCAATAGCTTCCCTCAGTCGCCCTCCAATGGGCACTTAACAATCACAAACACTTCACTCACATTATTGTAGCCTCCGGTGACGTGACAAAGGACGTCGTGAGTAGTTCGGCATATTAATAAGAAAAATTTAATCTGATAACTTACCTAATATTGGCCTGCTTATTGATCCCGTCTTTAGCAATCTTGTTTGCTATCAAGGAGGTATTGAAAGCTTTCTCGGCGATATCCCTGATGTTCCTCGCCTCGTTCTCAAGTTTCTCCGCAAGGAGTCTGGATTCTTTGGCTAACTTGGACATCTCTCCTGATTGTTTGCCAAACTGGTCCGACCTGTCTCGGGCCTTGGACAGTGCTGCTGCGCCTTCGCCATCTAAGTACTCTAAAGCACTCTGGAAGATGAAGGATCAGTGTATTTTATTAGATTATATAGAAGTTAATTGTGTATGTAGCATATTTATGAATGAACTACCCACTGGTAGTACTGGTATCCGTAACAGTATTCTTAAAATATTCTTGAACGTTCCTAAAGCCGTTAAAAAGTAGGTTTCTTTTGAGAATGCGTCAATCATGTCGGGTTAAGAGTTTGCTAGTTACAAAAAATACAAGTTAATATAAAAAGTCTATATTAAATGACAAAAAAGATTTGTAACGGAAAAAATTAAGCAATTTCAAAATAGCATCGTAGCAAGCAAACACAACTTCAAATCATTTTAAATTAACAAACATAACCTAGATAGATTTAAATTAATCTTACAAAAAACACTTTATTAATTATAGTCGTTACCTGAACAACTCAATTATTCCCCTTATGTAAGTTTTTATAAAGAATCCAATGTATACCTAATCGTTATTTCATGAAGTATCAAACTTACGTTGATTTCTTTCTGAGCTGCTTCCATCGTGTCCATCGCTTTGCTGGCGTTTCCTTGACTTCTGCCTACTGCCTCTAGACCCTCATAGCACTCATCTTCAATCTTGAAGAGCATGTTGCTGTGGAAGAATAGGACAATTCACAGATCAACAGATAATAAACTTTTGGATGCCACCTAAAATATTTATGGATTGGATTTATTTATCAGCACTTATTTTTTAATTGTTCTTAGGTACAAAATAAATAAAATTAAGGTATTTACAAATATATTAGAAAATAATATAAGTATTTTTAGTAAAAATATCTACAAATAATTCTACAACTGCCTTTTTTATTTGTATTTACCTAATTAAGTATATTTTTAAAATACTTTTTCGCTTAGTAATATTAAATTGAAATTTAAGATCTTTTGGGACCTCTATTATTTTTGTTTATAAAATATTGCCAAATTACATTTTGACATATCCTACCAAGCTGATTTGCTAATCTTACGATTCATTAATTATTTGAAATATGAATTCGAGTTTCACAAATTCGCCAATTTTATTTTAAATGACTGAAGAAAATAAACATGACGCATTATTTGATCAAATCACTTGAAAATGAGTCGTGATACACAAATTTTAAGAGTTATTTCATTCATACTGGCACATTATTGTTTTTGTACCACCTGTAGCATTTTCAGAAATGACTACACAGTATAACACGAAGTTGCTTTCCGCTGTCTATACTTATGTACGCATTGAGATTAATAGATAAGAGTGATTAAAGAAAAAGGTTTAGCATAATACACGCACTGATAATTTTAGAGTTTTATTATAAATAAATTTCCAAAACATACATTGACCTGGCTCCGTGGTCTCACAAATATGCTACTTAAATACATTTATTTAACACGCATACGCAGCAGTAAAATGATCTTAAACATCAACGTATCTGTAACACTATACTGTAACAAAAGTGTTACCGTCCCTCGGAAAGGAAAACATACAAGTTTAATTCAAGTCATATTACACTTGAATAAAGTATGTTTTGAGTTAGAGTTTGAGACCTGACCTATATTATAATATATGTTATAGAAATTATAGAAAGAATTGAGATATTGTTAAAAACTGCTATTGTGCCCGCGTAAATGACATATCTGTATAATGCAGTCATCACAATATTTTATGTGTCAATAATCATATTAATCGTAATATCAATATGCGACAGGTACGAGGCCATGAGAGCCTCTTGAACTGCATTACATGTAATTCATAAGTTTTACACAAACTCAAAATGCCTAAGTTTTCATCGCGTGTAATTACCATGTGTTTACCAATTTATGAGTAGAATATTTATATCTCCGAGTACTTTTGTTGAAATTGTTGAAATCTTCTGAATATCAGTAATGAGTTTTGTTTGGACACACGCGTCTAAATGTCTGTAATATAAACTAATTTAATCTGAATGTTATCGGTCCAGCTTAGTAAGATAGGTTTATCAATATCTATTCTGGGACCAAATAATGTATGCGATGTTGTCAAAAATTGATATATGGAAAAATATTCACCTCGCGATAGATTTAGGCTACGATTCGATGCGGAACAACGAATGTTATGAAGAGGTAAGATTGTATTTTAATTTGTTTTTTACGATTTAACTTAAAATGTCGCGGTGGAGATGTCGCGTATGAAAAAAGGTTAAAAATTACCGGAAACTTACCTCATTTCGAACAAACTTTCTTTAGGCCGTACAATGCATAAATATGTTAATCTTTAAAAGTTAATGTGATACATGCAATAATAATATAACACTGTTTTATGTGTGTTTCTATTTGTATTTATATATTTGTCGTAAGGTCGTCTACCAAATACTTTTAATATTTTCTAAACACTATTTTTTGTACGTGGTATTTTTTCTTTTTGTATCAATCAACACAATTCGAATAACCTATATCGAAAAATCAATACTTAGGTCACTTGAAATTTAAAGAGAAGCTATGTGTTACTTTAAAACAACTACCTATACGACGCTGCGTCAGACGGGAATGGTGTGGGATGCTTGATTCGAAAACAGCAATGTAAGATAAAATGGCCTTATGAAGGCGATAGTCACCAAACTAAATAACAGCCTAGTGAATCCTGTCTGCGTCTCTGCGATCCTTGGCGCGGGTTCAGTAATGCAATAGCTATCCGCCGAGGCGGTCGGTGGCATAGCTTTTGCATTCCAGAAATATGTTGTTATAATTGATGATATTTTAAATGTACCGTTTTGATTATTTTACTGAGAAATCCTTGTCTATTGCTTTTAGAATACACAAAATTGGTTAATTATGATTTATATTTATATTTTTTTAAAAGATTTATATATTTTCATTTCAAATAAAAAAAATATTTAGTACTTTTTCGGTTGGTTTTATCTCTATAAATTCAGTTTATTCTTCTCAAAGTTCATAAAACATTAAGGCTTTACACTGACTGGCCGTCAAGTTTGGTACTTACAGCCTTTTCATCATTAATGTATAATATTCCAATTATTCACAAAATATCATGAAATGTCATCAAATCAGTAGCCTACACGAATGAATGAACATTGACTTGTCACCGTGGTAAGTCGCTTAAAGCACTTATGTTACGGAGATCAGACAACAGAAAAATCATAAATATAATTCTCAAATATATAGGTATTTATGACACCAAGGTCATGATATAAATATTTGTCCTAGGATCGAACCATAATGCATTAGAAAGAATCACTACCTTTTATGAAATAAGATGAGAATAGAACCTTAATAGAACTTACAGCCAAGATAGGTGTTGCTAGAACGCTGATCCATATCTTTTTAGTAGTTATCAGCTTATATAATACGGGTCACACGGCAACGCCACACGGAGGGAAGTACATTAGATATTGGAAATAATATATTGTACTGAAAGACATAATTTTATTTCTAATATCTAGCTGCATCCTAGTTCATCCATTCTATTTCTAATATTTAGCACAATTAAGTAATTTAACTGATTAACATAGAACTAGCCGAATGTGAAAAGAACACATTCGGCTAGTTCGATGATTAATTACGACATTACGATCGTTAATTTAAATATAACGATCAAAATGATATTATTTTCATCAATAATAGGAAGATCATACAATTACAAAGTCGGCAACTTAATAGTTAAGTTAATGATAACACGATATTACATTTCTAACGCTGCAGTAAACGTTTTATACCGTGTATTGTTTAAACGAAATCTATTTTGCACCAACTAAATGCACAAGCAATTAGTTTTAATATGATTTTATAAAACGTGAGCAATGTTTTCCCAATTGTTATAAAGTGTCAACATTTTGACTTACGCGGTGTTAGAACTTAAACGACGATATATATATATGATTCGTCTAATGGTTGACTGGGTCATAATGTCAACTGGCATTAGATTGGTAATTTTTTCGGACGACTGTGTATTGGTTAGCTTTATTTAATTTTTTACGGACGATGATTGCTGGACTACTCAGACGTCAATTCTAGCGCCACCGTAAAAATAGGGCGGGGCCCCTCATTACTAAGGAACCGATGCTCGTATTTAACCTCCGTACCGCGCGGCCGCGAACGCGCGTTTAGCTACGGTCTCAAGGCTCGCGGGATCTGAGCGGGATCGACGGCCATCATTGGTGGTGAATTTAAATAGAATTCAGCAAAAGTGGACGGACACAGTAGTTTTATTATCAGTAATGAATGCAGATATATTTGTTAGAATAAGTTGTATAAACCAAACAGTTTGTGATGTCCTTAGTGTCAGACGATTGACGGTTGAGGTCGCTACTATATGTTATTCGTCATTTCTCGGTCGGCTAATACCTTTGTAAATCTTACAAGAAATACGATAAAGTTTATTTTTCTACGGTTTATAGTACTTGTGTGAAATCTTGATACTCGTTAATCTTAGTATCAATTAAATTGACACGCGCAAAAAATATAGGTACTTAATTATGTTTAATATCTGTCAGGAAACTTTAAATTATTGAGTATATGTATATATATCTCTAGTTGGTGCAAATTCATAATACATATATTTACGGATCCTGCGACGTACTTTTGATTAGACTAAAAACGAAGCCGGGTTGGTTGGTTAGTTAGTTAAAATAAACACCATTTCAATTTGAAGCCATATAAATCACTCGTATATTTTATGTAACTAGTTTTCTAGTCTTTTTATAACATTTAATATAATGTGAATATTTTATATAGGATCGATGAATATACAGGTCATCTGAACTCAAAAATCTGGCACTCGGTGTATAATTAAAACAACTGCGGATCCAACGCTGCGTCGATCATGAACGTTTCGGAACCTTTGGTTGGAAAGCGTCAATGTAAAATGATGTAGGCTTATGGAAGTGATAGTGATCAAAATTGAATAGCAGCCTAGTGAATCCGGTTGCGATGAGACGAGCCAGCTCAGTAATGCGTTTACTATCCAACGAGATAGTAGCATGACACACATACAAATATGATATATCATCGTATGTTTGCTGTGTATCGGCAGAGTAGAATTGTACCTCCCAATGCAGATGTCCTAAGAGGCGACTAACCGGTACCGTAGAACTGACAGATAGCGATATATCCTTCCGTATCCAACAGTGCAGACCAAATGCACAGGGCGGGGATTGGCAACAGCATCTCCATCGCGAAAGCTGCGCTCTGCGATTGCCAACACGCTTGCCCAGCGCGGAAATTATACGCAAATATCCTCCTTTTCGTAGAGGCTGATGTATGTTTCTAAGAGACATTGCTTTTTTTCGGACGAACCTCTTGCTGGACTACTGCAAAAAGAGGGCGGGGCCTCATAGATGAGAGGTCCGATGCCCGTATTCATCCTGCGTGACCCGCGGCCGCGCGTTTAGCGTCCAGCGGTTCTGATCAGAACGTCGTGGACCTTTCATTACAGTTATTTACGCTCCATTCAGCCATTTTTACCTAGGGGTACCGGCAAAGTAGTATAGTACCTCCCAATGCACCAGGTGTCGTAAGAAGACTACCACGCGAAGAAGCCTAGCACAATTGCGACCAGACGGGGGCATAGGCATTCCCGTCGCGAAGCTACGCTCACGGCTAGTCTTAAGAGATTACATTCGTATCCGCCCAGGGCGGCAATTATTACTTTGATAATGATGATTCAGCCATCAGTGCTATGTAAACAATAACTAAACATATTCAGAATCTTTATGATATACATACAATTGACAAAATAGCACGCATCCAACTTTAACAATACTCGAGACAACTATGGCTGGATATATTTTTTTTATTTGACCAGGACGACAAACAAGCACACAGGCCGCAGCCTATAAACACATCTTAATATCAGAAGAATATCATAAGCGCGTCTCCAAACTTCTGACCTGGAGATATTACGTCACATTTTAATCTATCTCTCCTTTTAAACAGCTATGCGGACACTGATATTTAGGTAGAAATAGGTGACTGTGAAGTACTAATGCAAACGACTTTTGTATGAAATCTACCTCTTAACAAACAATAAAACAATAAACATTTGCTACCCTCTTATTAGCTTTTACGCTCAATAATTTTCATTCTTTTTAATTCTCAATGAACTTTTTCATAAAAACCTTCTCCTGACATCAGCAATTTGACAAATAATTCTCGTGGAATTAGCAAAATAGGTAACGCTGGATCCAATTATATACACATCCAAACTAGTATATTCGGATTTTATCCAACCATTATTAATAATATCTACTCAATTTAGACGAAGTGTTACACAATACAGAATTAATCACATTACCAAAACATTATTTCACAGAATAAAATAATATATAACAACTGAAGGAAATAGTGGTTAGGTTAGGTTAGAACTGCGAACGGAGAGCCAGAACCGAAAAATCCTTCCTATATAATATTATATAAATGTGAAAGCAACTCTGTCTGTCTGTCTGTTACGCTTTCCCGCTTAAACCTATCAACCGGTTTTGATCAAATATAGAACAGACAATCTTTAGACCCTGAGAAAGGACATAGCCTATTTTTTAATTTGAAATAAGGGTTGTAAGGGGTCGAAAAGGTTGATGAAAAGTGTATGGAAATATCGCTATTTTTAGAGCTAGAAACTTGAAACTTATTTTTCAGGCCATTCATTCGATATAAATAAACATGACATTTAAAGTTTATGTAAGGTATGGTACCCAAAAAAACAATTCCACGCAGACGAAATCGCGGGCTCAGCTAGTAATATATAAACAGTTAATATTTTTTAAGTAAAAAAATATATATATATTTATTTTGGAACCGAACCCACGACCCTTGTCGTGTATGATAGGATCACTTACATCTGCACCATCGGGCCCATCTCAATATAATATAGCATATTATATTTTATGGATATTATATATATTTTTAGTGGTAGCTTTTCAAAACCTCTGAAATGATTAAACAAATTTCGACTGGACTTTCACTGACGGATATTATTACAACTCATTTGACTATATTTAATTTTCCCGCGGAAACTAATGACGGAAACCGAAAACACAGAATTTAATGACACAAAGTACGTCGTACGTCCGCGAAACGATTGAACAAAATTTGAAAGGGTTTGATAGGGAAATATCCCCACAAAAGAAGTAGTGATTTCAAAAGCTACGCGAAGTCGACAGAAAAAGTTTGATTATTATTTGATTATCATGTTAAATAGCAAATTGCAGACAATATCTTGTACATGTTTGTTTAACCTTTATACATCTGGATTGTGGGATGAAGTTCGTATATAAAATATATTAAGCACATAAATTACCTACTTTTTGTATAGCAAGCAGTTTATAGATTGGTTAATGACCCAGAAAAGGCATTAAAACTCCTATGGTACCGGAATCAACGAAATAAAATTTACTATATACAAAGACAAAGTCGGGGTGGACCGCTAGCTGCTTACATTAGATCGATCAATACACAGGTCGCCTGGACTAAGTCTAACTCTATGTGTAATTTTACAACAACCACACGTACACCGCTGGATCGAACGAGGATAGCACAGGGCGCTTGGTTGAAATGCAGCAATGTATGTTTAAGTGACCTCATAGAAGTGATAACTATTAAACTGAATAACAACGTAGTCAATACCGTCTGCGATAGGAACGCCGAGCTCAGTAATGGGAAAGCTATCCAACGAGATAGTCGTTGGCATAGCTCCCCCATTCCCAAAAAACACATTGTATTAGTTCATGATTATATTGTCATGTACTCTTTTCTTTTTTCTCTGGGAAATCGTTGTCTTTTGCTTTTATAATTGAGAAAAATAATTTATTAGGATTTATAATTTATAAAAGATAAATTTCTTGAACAATAAATTAGAAATGACGAAAACAGAAAAGCCTAATTTGATTGCTTTAGTTTTGGCAAATTAATTATTACTACGCTAAAAAATATAAAATCCTATATATTTATTTGCTTACGCAATTTTTTTTTATGTGCGCAATATTGGAGAAAAATTTCCACGCAGTCAAAGTGTAAAGAAAATCTACAAGTAATTATCGAATACGGATAGAATTTAGCTTTTCTTTTTATTTTTTCATTTTAGGAAATCAATTGACATCTACTTCTCATCTACGGTCATGATCAAGCAAAGAGCAAATAAAGCGCATATCGGAACTTTTTGCTGGTTACTTGGAAACATAGGTGTTCCCTCACCAGGTATTGAAAACAAGTCAAATGAATGAGAACTGATATAACCGGAGAGTTAGAAATCGTATGGCTGGTTTTCAATACCTGGTGAATAAGTCAATGGGTGGGAAGTGCTTCAAATTCGTGGCTGGTAAGAAACTGAAGTGCATTATCAATAGTTTGGCAGAAATCCTATTCAGTAACTCCTGGTAAAGTAAAGCTCAAGAGTTAAGAGTTAGAGAGTCATGTATTTTACAAAAGATGCTGGAAACCTGAAAATACGTAATAAGCAAAATACTTCCGTGACCAATAGCAAACTTTTCACGAGTCCAATGGTTTAAAAAAAGCTAGTGAGATCCTGACGATGTAGCTGATATGTGGAAATCACAACTCTTAAGCGACTAGTGCCACACCTAAGTAGGGTTTGAGCTCTTACGACTACTTTTCACGAGTCCAATTGATTGCTAGGCTAGCTGGTGGGTACGTGACTATGAGGTAAATGGGTGTGCAGCAATCTCTTCATATAGTCATGACTGGTTTTGACAAGTTTGTGCTGATTATGACTTGTTTTTACGAGTCTAATAGATTACAAAACCTAGTAAGAGACTGACCACGCAGTTATAACAAGAAATCACATGTTTGGGCTGATCATGAGTAGTTTTCACGAGTCTAATAGATTACGAAAGCTGTCACTAGCTTGACGATGTAGTCAATAGTTGGGCAGCCGACCTCTTTAGCGATTACTAGTAAATTTTACATGATTGGGCTTGATGACTGGTTTCCTGACGATGTTGTCAATAGTTGGGCAGCGATCTGGTCATAGAGTATCATGACTGGTATTTACAAGTTTGTGCTGATTATATATTATTTTCACGAGTCTAATAGTTTACAAAACCTAACGAGAAACTGACCACGCAGTCATAACAAGATTTCACATGTTTGGGCTGGTCATGACTAGTTCCCACGAGTCTAACAGATTACAAAAGCTAGCGAAAACCTGACGTGTTGTCAATAGGTGGGCAGCCGACCTCTTCAGTGACTAATAGTAAATTTCACATATTTGGGCTAATCATAACTGGTTTTCAAGAGTCTAATAGATCACAAAAGCTAGCGACTACCTGACAATGTATTTAATAGTTGGTATACTGGTAAACGACACGAGTGTAGGCTAATCAAGACAGGTTTCCACGAGTCTAACAGATTACAAAAGCTAGCAAAAATCTGACGACACAATCAATAAGTAGGCAGCTGACCTCTTTAGTGGCTACTGGTAAACTTTACTAGTTTGGGCTAATCATGACTGGGTTTAACAAGTTTGGGCAGACCATGACTGGTTTTCACGAGTCTAATAGATTACAAAAGCTAACGAGAACCTGCCGATGTAGTGAATAGGAGGGCAGCCAACTTCTTTAGTGACTATTGGTAAATTTCTAGAGTTTGTACTGTGCGTGGTTTTCACCAGTTCATAACTGGTTTTAGCCGGTTTAATAGCTCGCAAATACCTGTCGATTGAGTCCGAGTATATGTTCACATGATTGGATTCTAAAAGTCCACAAAATTGCAAATGCTCACGAAATTCTAGTGACGAAGTCAACAGGCAGACAGAAGAACCCGCCTACTTTATGAATAATAAATGTTATAATTATTAATAATTCATAAACACATTTTTATGGAATGACCGTTGGAAAATGAAAGTGATGTATTGAAATCTATTTTCATCTACCCTTTTTACGGTCTCTTTACAACGGCAGCTACTTTACTTCTTTGTTATCTATGTAAAATGTCATATTTAGCGCAATGATTCTAAAAATGATTTACCATTAGAATACAATTTATTTGATGAGTATCATATCCTCCTACTTATCTTAAAAGTCACTTCGTGTTCCTTGGGGACAGCAATGAAAGAACCCTAAGATCGTCAGAGACTTTATCACGTAAAATGCCTCCGCATTCCACAAGCTTCTATAGCAAATCCTTTATAGTTTAGGCTGTTCGTTTGTGGAATGCGCTCCCCCTTGAAGTGAAATCTGCTCGTTATCTTTATATTTTTAAGAGAATGGTGAAGGAGTATTATCTGTCACTTTGATTTTGCTTTTTGATTCTGTCACTTTTTTTGTCCTGTAACTTTACCTTTTATATGTATTTGAATGTATATCTGTATATATATAAATATATATATATGTGTATATGTATGTACGTTTCTTGTATTAAATGCACCTCAAACTTCCACCAGCTTTAACATTATTTCTATCCAAAGGTTGCTTGTAAGAAATTGCATTAAGCGATAAGGCCGCCTCTTTTACCTACTATTCCATATTTTGTGATATTCATGTGTTGTTTTTATTGGTTTCCAATAAAGACTATATTTTTATTATTATCGTATATTCCAAAAAAAGTAACAGATCACTACCTAAAATAAGAACTATGTATGCAGAACAGTATTTGTTATTTTTGTTCGTATGTAACAAATGAACTCAGAAATAACAGAACTCTTTTTTAAAAACTTTCATTAATAGGAAATAAAATTATCAGCAAGTAACATACATAACACATTGTATCCCCATATTGTCACGGGATGGGGAATTACGTGAATGAAACCGCGGAGCGCTGCTAGTCTTGGGTAAATTTAAAGAGCCAGTGGTATACATTTAATCCATATTTCCCAGAGCACGGGATGATTTTGCAAAGCAGTTGTTAACGGGTCACAAATTGATGAAAAACATTATTTTTCCACCCAGAAGTTAACATATTATCTATCCTATTAATAATTGTTAGAATGAAGTTCATCCTCAAAATTTTTACGATGACAACGTTTTAGTCAAATTTATTTTAAGTACCTACGCAAATCTCGAGACCAGCTGAACCGATTTCACTAGATAATTGTTTTGAATATTTCTTGAAACACGAGGATAGTTCTAACACAAAGGAAAATCACGAAAAAGTCTAACAACACCACTTTTCTATACTCCCGTACAAATCGTTTGTTCTCTTCGTTTAGCAACGTAGCAACACATCCAACGATTCATTTTTATATTATGGATTGAAATAGGAATCTGAAATAGTCCGTTATTATTATAAATCTATTATTATTATAATCTGTACACATAAATACATTGTAAGTGTGTGTTTTTTTTAATATAAAAAAACCTTAAAAAGGTCATGTGGGGAAGTATGTACGCTATGTTGGAAAATAACTCCCTTTTATATTCTCTGTTTGTCTATTTGAGGTAAATTCTGACTCGATTATTTTAACGGGTTTTGATAGCTAATGTTATAAAAAAAATCGATGTTTTTTGTCATGGGAACGGGAACTTCGAAATCTGCGAAGCGTCGCTACTAGATAATGACAATTGAGGTCAAGCACAATCACACACGCTCAACCACAGAACAACATACATAAATTTGTCAAAATGTATTCATTTAAAATTAAACTCAATATCCAATGCATTGAGTTCAGAATAAATTGGAAGATATTGTCAAATAACTCTAGAACATATTTGGTATTCCTAAAACAGTTTTGATCATTTATATATGCGGACTACCGACCTTATAGTTCCAAAAAAGGCTATGATGTTGTTCACAGCACTGCCAGATCACAAAACATAATGTGCGCCTCTATGGATTGAAACTCAAAATCTAAATTTTAAGAACAAACTTAACGGAAGTTTTATTTATATACATTAAACATTGATAAGGTTGAGAATGCTTACTGATTGTTTTATTTAAAATAATAAAAACATCGACATTAATAAAACAACCCATAATAATATGTCCTGTAGAACTGTATAAAGTAATCTATATTATTTCATAGGTATTTAGAAATTATCAAACTTACGATTCCATATTTCTATTAATTCTTGCAAAAGAGTGCAACAAATTTATTTATTCGCTTTCACGTGTTCGCCATTAGTACCGTATATAATTAACATATTAGTTCTTGTATCTCGCTCAATTTATTTAAATATCTGAACCTATTTCGTCGGAATGAATGCCGACTGTACTATAACAAGATCCAGGCGTTATTTTCTAAGAACATCCATTTCGAGACATCTTCAGAAGGCGTAATCACAGGTGTGCGCGTTAGAAACGCTTCGATGGACGACAAAAGGAATTAAATGGGTAATAGTCATTTGTATTGGAATAGAGCCCAGCGAAAGCTGCTTCTGGTTAGGTCCCCGGGCTCAGTAATAAAAGTACAGTCCAACGGGACGCCCGTTGGCACTGCACTTTTATTCCAAATATACAATTGATATAATATTATTCACTCTTAGGGAGGCTTAATCTTAAATTTATTTGCAGTGCAGTGCACATTGTAAAATGTTCCTGAAATGCGTTCATTGACCTATATTCATATTGTTATATTGTTTATCTGTTGAAAGTTTTAAAGAATTTCAAATTAAAAAAATGTGTAAGTGTCTTATTAAAAATAAAATTAAAGTGACACGTCGAAAGTGATATACCTATATGATTTTATGTAAGAATTTCGTGTCACGGTGTTTGTCAAGGATGTACTGTGAAAAGTTTGATTGAATTTGAGAGTTAGGACAGTTTTTTTACTTAAAGCTTTACTGATAAGCACATATTTATGACAGGACGTTGTCTCTCGAGTTAGCTTATTTATAAATATGACGAAAATGACTTCGAGAGCTGTGATTTTTTGAGACTTTTATTGTAATTATATTGTTATTTTTTTATTGGATAAAATATAATGATAATGGGGTTAAACTTAAAAACAATATCGTTGTCTATCATCATCATCATCATATCAGCCATATTGGAAGTTCACTGCTGGACATAACCCTCTCCAAGGAGGGAGTTTTGCCCATAATTGCCGCGCTGGGCAAGCGTGTTGCTAAATGCTTTTACGACGGAGATGCTGCTGCCCCAATTTTACCGATGGATATACTGCCATCTGCCAGTTCTAATACCTCATACGACACCTGGTACAAGTATCTACTGTGCCTGAATATCACTGCCTCGTTATACATAGAATAAATATAACAATTTAAACAATAAGAAGGAATATGAAAATATGTGCGTCTATCCTGAGAGAGTACAATATTGGTAGCAGATACTGGGAAAAATACTAGTTAAATATTTTTATATTAATGATTCAATTGAATTTCATTTCTTATAATAAACTATATTTAAGAAAGTTTATTATTAAAGAAATAAAGAAATATATATGAATATATATATATGAATATATTAAAGAAATAAAGATTTACTATAAAAAAATAAGTAATTAAAGTATTTACATGACATATTTATTACATTTACATATTTAGTTAAAATATACTAATTTACATAATTTAACAAAATTATATGAATTTGTAAATAAATCTAGAATAAATTAAAAGCCAATTTTTGGTTACAGTCTTACTTGATTGACAATTACGATTATGTTTTGTTTTGAGTAATCAGTGGGGCGAATAAAATCTCTTCAACCCCTAATGACGTCATCCGAACAATAAAATGAAAAATCGAGTACCATCTATATAAAAGCGATTAATAATGTACCAGCTTTAGGCGACCCAGTGATTCGAATCAATAGAAATGTACAAACGTACAAATATAACTCGCGTTGTCTAGAATTACCTTTGGTAGCTATGCTTATACACGAGACACAGTAAATACGATAAAAGCATTATATAACAATACGACAATAAAATTTGAGGTATATCTGAAATTCGTGAGGTACCGGCTGAGTATAGTATTAGTACCTCTCCCTGTACCAGGTGACGTATCGGTACCGACAAATGGCGGTATAATTGACTCAAACTCAAATTAAACAGATCAGGGCAGCATTCCCGTCGCGACGCTACGCTCTGCATTTGACACTACGCTTGTCCAGAGCGGCAATTATGGGCAAATTCCCCTCTTATGGGAAGGCCTATGTCCAGTCCAATGGACGTATTACGGCTGCCATGATGATAATGATAATACAGGAGACATTATTCATTCGCTAGCAAAATACTGAAGTAACGATGCTTTAATCTAATTGAATGTCTTAGGTTCTTGTGGAAATATTATGTTAGCGTAAAGACGATAGGAAATATGCTTGTATTTTTGTTAATTAATTTGAAGTTTTTTCTAGGTCAGGCAAACAATATAATATTTTGTTTAAATATCTTTATCTATTAATTATAAGTTGTTAAGCTTAAAATGTAGGAAAAGACAGAGATGCGACATGAATAGTGAAGTTTTTACATGTGATAAAATGAAATTTGTTATTTTTCGAAATTAATAGGTCGTTTTAAACGAAAACTTTCAACTAATATTTATATATTTCTGACGAAGATTTTCACCTGCGACTCGTTCGTATTAGTTTCTTTATATCATGCCACATAAGTCATTCTTATATATAAAGTGGCCAATGTCCCTCCGTAGGGTTTAAGCTAACCTCGTGTTCTTTTTTATTCATCGAAATCAGTTTACTAACAAAAAGATAATGGCGATTTTTTGTTTCTGCACTTTAAAATTGAGAAAAATAGAAGGCTCTATTTTGTTTCTCTATAGTGACAATTTATTTGTGTAAATTTATTCGACATATGAGCTACAAACTTCAAAGTTATAATTATTCTAAATAAAACTTTTTAAATGTTTATAACGTATGCAAATATAATTATGATTATGTATTCGCTGGTTGGACGTCTTCCTATTATACCTGGCTATGAAATACCAAATAATGCTGTAATTCTAAGTAAATAAGTCACAGTAAATAATGAAAATAAATTAAAGCCGTTTTATTTTCTGCTGTTTGTTTTATTTATGGAATTAGAATAGTCTTTTAATTGTATATTCTTAATCGTATTTTATGGAATCTTCTACATAGTGTTTAAGCAAAAAATCTAACTTAGTTACGAGAATTAATAATCGGCGCTTTAAATAAGTAAATTCTCGTTGCATGCCATGCCAAAAAAAAACAGATTATGTTCCAATGTAGTCAGAACTAAGCGGTAGGACATCGATACAACCGAAAGCGATATTCTGCCTGCCTCGTTTACGGGGGCAATTGCACATGCGCTGATCGTCGGTGCAGCGGGGTAGGTGGGGCGCGGGGTGCGGTGTGGGCCGATCGGCAAGCGAAGCTTCGAAAGCCGTCACGGTGAATTGGCTTTGGAGAGGAACGGTCGTCCTCACAAAGTCAATTCATCCCGATTAAATACAATTGGAAGTATAGGTTTAACAAATAGTGTAATAAATAATAGTGTATTTATTTTTTCGCGCTTATCGTCAAGTAATATAATTTTTATAATTAAAATAATTTAAAAGGTATTAAAAAACAATAATTGGTGTTACATAGCAGAAATACGGATTAAGGAGATACTGAATATACCCGAAATGTTCATAAAGATTTAGAATTATTCTTTAAATAATAGCTTGAAGCGGGGCCCGGAAATGTCTGATTGGATTATTGCGGGTGTTACTCTCAAAATTAATTTCAAAGACACTATCAAAGCTTTTGTTGTAATTATTGAACGTGAAAAACATCATGGACTCTATAAAAAATTGAGAATAATATAAAGGCTGGAGATTCAGAAAGGATTTCACCAGAGATGCTGAAATACGGCGCAAGGGCACAGTGGTTAGCAAGCTGTTCTTACTCTTGTGTTGACAAGTTCTTTACCAAATAATAATAAAATCGTTCACTTCAAGAATACAAGACCACTGTTGCACATCATCTTTTCCAGTGTGTTGTTTATTTTATGCCAAATGTGTGGTGAATAAAACAGAAGGAAAAATGTACAAGCGGGATTTAGAAGTCAATGTGAAACGGGTACGCCAGGAATAATATGATAATAGTAACCGATCCTGAAACTTATGAAGATTTTTAAGTGTTCAGTGGAGTGAGGTGCGACTACGTGACGGTTTTGTTTATATAAGGCAGTTTGGAAGAATTGAGAGAATCTGATTGCGGAGATAGTCGTAAGCAGGTGTCATAAGAGACGACTGAGGGAGAATATCCATCCGAAACAGTGTAACTCAAATGCACAGGAGAGCAGGATCTCTTCTCAACTCCCCCCTTCTTGGGAAGGTCTGAGCCAAGCAGTGGGATTTAAATGGCTAGTATGAGAGTGATGATGGTTGAGGAGTACAAATATTCTAAATGCTAACCCATGCTGATGATCAAAACTTCATTGATGTTAAGATTGGATGACTTATCTGTTGAGGATCTTCGAAGAATGCTAGCTCTCATGGCGAACGAACGAACGAAAAATCAAGAGGGAGAGAATGAATGTGAAAAATACATAGTTTTTATTAATGACCACAGAGTTTGCGTTTAAACTTAGGAACGAATCAGAATCTTTATTATCAGGAATTCAGAATTAAATCTTTAGTTCTTTTTCAATATGCTATTTATATCTCTTTGCGATCGATGTAATATTTGAACATGTTTTTAATTAAAGGTGCATTGTAACATATACTCCATGGTATTATTTAATGATTTTTTTCATTTTCAATAAATAGAAAAAACTTGCATTCCATGCGTATGCGCAATGTATTATTCTTTATTCACCTTTTTTCACTTTACTATACTTGGGTTAAGAATAACATTTAAATTTTTCATGAATATTAAACAATAGATTGATTATAATTGGCCATAATAATTTACAGATTCAAAAATATAACATTACACCTAGCCAGCATACATGTAGAAAATAAATAAAAAACATTGCACGATATTTCTAAAGAAATATAAAAGCCTACGCACACGGAACTATTCATATAGTCGCAGAGCAGTTTCACAGTATCCAAACATGAAATAAAATACACTTGATACAGCATTAGCAAATTATTTGTGAATAAAAAGAAAACCAGATAGCATGGTCATATAAATAAACAATACGAAGTACTTGTTAGTTGTATATGACCATTTATATATATCATATATATATATATATATATATATATATATATGAATATGATAGTGGATATGAAACTACGCAACTATCTCGGTGCATAGTCACCTACCCACTGGCGTTTATCGCCGGTAAGCCGACGGCGGAGTCGCGCGGTGAGCACCGCGCATGCGCGAGCAATCGGTACCTCATTAATGCAAGTGTAGAGCAATCTCGAATGGGTTCTATTTGAACCTGTACGAACATGACTCTTTAATCAAGACAAGTGCCAGATCCTTTTTAATAAGCACAGCAGATTTTAAACTATTATCACAGCAATTTTTAGATCGACAAAATAATTTTATAGTGTACAGCTATGAATGTATAAATAAAGCTTAGATCTGAAGCATGTAGATTTCCATTGCGGGTTACAAAAGGATAATTGCAATAGAAACTTCTAGAAAGTAATAGTTCGAAAAATACTGCTTTAAACAGAATCGAATTATTACTGTGAATTTTTGTAAATTGATTATGGCCGACCTATTGAACTCGGCTGATTTGCTTGTAGTCGAGAAGTTTTTTGCATTTTGTGTTCACATTTATATTGTTTCTGCTCTAAATTTACGCATGTCAGACGTATAATGAAACTATTTATTTACATATGCCAAATTTAAATACATCACTATGTCAATGTATACTAAAATAGGATGGACTGTTGTTATCGAAAAATTGGACTAGCTACCTTTTATACTAACTTTGCACGCCTCGTTTGACCCCTTACGACGAATTAAAAAAAAATATTTTACGTGTGTCGCATAACTTTTAATAAAAATCTTTCATACTGAATTTCATTCGAGTAACTTCAAAAACAGCAGCCCCGTTTTACCCCCTTAAGGGAAGAATTTTCAAAAATCCTTTCTTAGTGCTCTCTTAGGTTATAAAGGGGACCTCTCTGCGAAATTATAAGTTTTCTTTATAGTTTAGGCCCTGCGTTGGTATAGATATTTAAGTGTTAGTAGCTTATTCGCCAAAATCTTCGATAAGTTTTTTTTATGAAGATATTAGTTTTATCAGTAACGGGTATCTGTGATTCTTTTTCGACAAAACATTTAAGTAATTATTTTTGCAAAAGACCAATTGCATATATTATTCATTGAAATACTCTTTTCTGAAGGGTAGGCACTGTATAGATTTATTTAAAGATCGAACTAGAGAATTATTACAGGTCAACAAATATCAACTTTTGTCGTTCACCTAAGATAAAATTTTTATTGCTAATTTTAATTACAAATTGGATGAATTAAACTTATAAGCTTACTTTAATTACCAAATAAGTTTTGTACTTTTTGACCAATTGGAGGATAAAGTTACATAATTATTACGAAGATTGTGTTATTCATTTTAAATATTTTCATTGTAATTGAGATATTATTGTTACTTAATTTTAAAACTAATGTTTTTTGTACTATATTTTATCGTTTCCATTATGTTTACATGCTATATGTTATTTTATGTTTGACAATTCATATAAGAACTTAGTTGTATTTCTCTTGCGTACCTCACTCGCTTCCCTTACTCACGTTAGACCTTTTTTTATACACGCTCGTTTACTTGGTACTTCTTGCGCTTCGTTTATACCCCTTCTACCTGGTTAAGGTATGATTGCATAGTGTAATAAAATATCGATGTGGTGTAAAAGACGATGTTG
>JACJUM010003259.1:3375616-3425889 GCA_020976665.1 Heortia vitessoides | reverse complement strand
GTTACGGTTTTTGTTTATATATGATTAGTTAGTGTGGAAGAGAAATAAGGCTTTAATGACTTTGTTTTGAGATCTCTGCAATAATAGAAGGTTTAATTTCACCAAGGCATTATAGAAAGTTCCTTTAATTTTTTGGGGTATACAGTGTGCTATCTTACGAAATGCTCCGACCAAAGATGTTAATTTCCCTATCACACGGTTAATGCACTTGTTTCATATTCTATTAAATAAAAAACACCAAAGCCTTAAAAAGAATACGAATAAAGGTTATAAAAGGAAACAAAATCTGTAACATAGATTATACGTGATAATTGATGTCGCGCGCATACTGACTACGGTCATCAATAAAAGCACAAGAGTTTTTCAACAATTTGAAAAAAGTTACACGAAACTTACCTGACGTCTTCTAAACGGTCAGTCAAGTCCGCCAGGTGGCCTGTTAAGCTGTCCCCTGACCCGCTTCCGAGCTGTGTCTGCGCTTCCAGAGTGAGAGTCTCAATCTGACCTCTGACGCGTTGCAGCTCATTATCGAAATCGGCATTCTTCACCACCGTCGGCGCTTTAGATATCTTCGATAATACCTGGGGATGAGGGTTGAAAATATAAATTAGATATGCCTAATGCCATTTGGTAGATAGGGGGACCAAAACATATGGTAAGGTTCCATCGATCTCATTTAATTATATAAATTTTTTACTTTAGAGGTTTCATGCAAAGAAAAGCGCTAAATAATATTAAAGAACATTTACTATAAAAAAAAAATATATATTTCAGCTAAAAACTCACTTGAGAATGATTGCGATCGTATAAAAAATCTACGAGATTGTGTACCGAACTTGGCGTCATAATATAGATATAATATTTAGATCACAATTATATTGTTAGTAAAATAGACAACCACACTATAACTATTATAAAAATTGACTCTTCATCAACATTGCAGCAGTAGAATTTTCAATAGTTGCCATACTTCTCCGAAACAGCTTGACCGATTCTTATGAAATTTTATATGTATATTCTGTAGGTCTGAGAATCGGCTACTATCTATTTTCATACCCCGAAGGGTTTTCGAACCCAAACATATTTTTTTTCTTTTTGGTATTTTTTTTACTAAGATGCATTAAATAAGATATTCAACCCCAATTTTTGAATCTTTTATCAGCAATCCCCATTTTTAATAGCGATATAAAAATCTTAATTATTTGGCAGAACAACGTTTGCCGGGACAGCTATTATTATTTAAAAAAAAGTATTGTACATTCGCATACAGTCTGTCACAGAAACTGTCGAAATTTCGTCAGCATAATCATTTTTACTTCTAAACTACCTTCACAGAAATATCGGATATCAAGACGAAATCACTATTTAAGAGGTTGGGAACGCAAACATATCAAATTGAAAAAAAAATATGCATCCGAATAAGTGAACCCCAATTCACTAAGCTTCAAAACACTTAAATACTGTAGCCGTAACGAAATCGACAAGTCATTAAAAATATATTTTAGAAAATAATATTTAGAGAGTTGTATTCATAGAAACACATTGATAAATTTGATTGATTGATAAATAACAGTCTTAAAAAATATCTCAGTTTGTTTCCGTGAGATCATCTAAGATAAATGAAATCTGAATACTGTTTGTCATTACAAACACACACTCGTAACACCCCTACGGATTACAACCCCATATTAAAATAAGTGGGGACATATACTATAGAACTCTTCAACAGCTGCACTTCGCTTTTATCATATTCTGAATTATATTCAAAACACTTTCATTATACTCAAAACGGGTTTATACTTCACACATCATCGCATACCTTGACCGAACTCCGAATTATGTACCTAAAAACACTTGTAATGCGCATATCAGAAAATAAGAGTTACAAATGCAATGCTTAAATACATATTTGACACCCAGACACAGTAAACAACGAATTACTTTACTAAAATATAAGTGTACCGTGTTAAGTATATCAAGGAAATGTTATTGATCCGGATCTTCTCATTGTGATATATTTCAAGAAGTCACGGCAAATTAAATGCAAAAGATTTACTTGCAAGAATTTTTTTTTCAACTTATTAATATTTCTTTTTAATTATTCCACGGTTCACACTTGAAAGTCGTATAAAAACTCATTCGCTTATCAACAAAACGAGTTCGAGACAACTTTAGAGAGAGAAGTTGAGCTTATATCTCAATTTGTAGTCGCAATATTTTTTACGTGATAAACATATATAGTTAAGACTGGACTGGTTTAAAAATATGGCGTAGTGTCCGACGGCGCAGTGATCCTGTCTTGTGCATGGGTGGGATCATCACCACCCAGAACAAATATTTATATGATGTTATTTATGTCTGTTCTGTGTCCAGATGTGTTAAATGTATGTATTTAAGTAGTATATTTGTAATTCCTCTGTTGTCTGATGTCCGAATGACGGACATCCCGTATTATATACTAGCTTTACCCGCGACTTCGTCCGCGTGGAATAGTTTTTTTGGTTACCATACCTCTTTGCCTTAACTTATATAAACTTTGAATGTCATGTTTCTTTATATAGAATCAATGGCCTGCAAAATAAGTTCCCAGTTTCTAGCTCAAAAAATAGCTATACTTTCATACAACTTTTCATCCCCCTTTTCGACCTCTTACAACCCTTGTTTCGAATAAAAAAATAGCCTATGCCCTTTCTCAGGGTCTAGACATTGTCTGTGCCAAATTTCATCAAAATCGGTTGAGAGTTTTAAGCGGGAAAGCGTAACAAACAGACTGAGTTACTTTCGCATTTATAATATTAGTAGGGACAAGTTTATTTTTTTTATAGTGGGTAATATCGAGACATTTAAAATATGAATAATATCAATTTTAGCGTTTTATTTAAATGTTTGGCAACTTACGATAGCCGTGAGGTACCGGCGGATTAGAATAGTACCTCCTCCTGTACCAGGTGTCGTAAGAGGCGAGTAAGGTAACAGAATCGATGGCGATATATCCAATTTTGCCAACACGCTTGCTCAGTTCGGCAATTATGGGCAACATACCTCCTTTCTTGGGGAAGCCTATGTCCAACAGCGGACTTTTAATGGCAGGTATGATGAACTTACGATAGCATAAACGTCTATAACCTGCAGCGATGCTTACAGACTATATGCATTCCCCATTAGATTACTTAAAAAAATACGTACCTCATCCAGCTGATCCAACTCCCTACGGTGATCGTTGACGGCGTCCAGCACCAAGTTGTAACAAGGGGGACAGTCTTCGCAACCTTGGCCATCACCCCTCTTACGCTTATTCTCCATACATCTAAACAAATTCACCATTCTCAGAAATAACATATATCTCAAATCAAATTGTAGCGCGCCGTGAAATACTGATATAATGTTTCTGTTTTTCATCCTATATCATTTATCAATAATTTAATGATTCATCCTCTTTTGTAATCAATTCAATGGGCTACTTGAATCATTTCGAACTTGGCGCTATAAATGTGTATGCCATGCAGTATTTGACTTGGGAAACTGAAATATATCGCTTTCATCATTATGAGTTAATTGAAGTCCAAGATGGCCGCTTCTTTTCAAGTTAAAAATAGATTTCTGTTTTTAAATTTGGAACGCTGAAGACGCCGTCGGCTTTGATTTGACGTCATATAACTTGTATACCAGCAAATGTCACTCGTATATTCAAACTAGTTGATTGGTACGTAATTGTAAATTGTCAAATTATTGTTTATAACCCGAATCTAAAGACTAATGTGGCTAAAAGCCTTTTAATTTTTTTCATGTAAAGTTAAACTAACAAAAATATATTAATACATTTTAAACATACTTTAAAATAATCAACTATCCTTATGCGACATTAAACATACTTTAAAACATATATGTGTACATATCATATGGTGCTGTGAGGTACCGGCAGAGAGTCGTGAGGTACCGGCAGAATAGTACCTCCCCCTGTACCAGGTGTCGTAAGTGATGACTAAGGTACCAGAAACAAAAGATGGCGGTTTATCCATCCGAAACAGTAAACCCGTCGCGATAGATGCTAACACGCTTGCCTAGCGCAGCAATAATGTGCAAAATAGAGTTTATATCTAGCAGTGGACAGTTGATGACGATGCACAGAAGGAATAATAAGAAAAATTACTATATTCAACAAAACGAAACTTAAACTATGATACATTTTGATACTTAAGTACCTAAACTACGTCTAGCCTGTTCTTTTAAGCACTTATGCTCTGTAATGTGCATTTATGTGTGAATGAATGTGTGTGTATATAAGGTTTATAATAAATATAATTGTATTATAGTTAACATCTTATTGTATAAGCAATAATACGTTCGTTTAATCAAGTTACCTGTCACAGCGACGACCTTCAACATTCTCCTGGCAAGAACACTGGCCGGACAGGTCGCACTGGTAATTAGTGGAGCCCCACTCGTCGCAGTCGCAGTTGAGGCAGCCGTTTGGCGAGAACCCATAGTGGTACGCGCGGCAGTGGTCGCAGTGGTTCCTGTCAGCATAGTATCAAAGTCAAAATACACTATATTCACGTAGTCCCATTACAAGCACTTTCGAATCGCCAATAAAATAATATATTTTACACTAATAATACTGATGACCCTGATGACCTTACGCTCGTAAAGAAATCTAACTTATGGAAATTAGGCCTTAAACTTGTCTGTGAATGAATCACAGAAATGAATTATAATATATTATATATATAAAATAATTGTTTCCATACTTTGCCAACAGAAAACGGAAGAATTTATACAATGATAGGGTTACACAGAAAAACCAACTCGATATATATTTTCATTGTGGGCTCATATTCTGCACTTTGGACGAATACTAAGCTGTTTAGATGAAGTTTTTATTTGAAAGCTATAATGGTTAAATAAAAATGGTAATACGTATTATATTTAAGGTAAATACCTAATAAATAACTGAAACTACGATTTTACACGAAATAATAATCTCCATTCTTTGCAGACAGAATGACATCGGTGTCAGTTACATCTTCTCTCTGCCTAACCTAAAAACACTTTCTACTAAATGCATATGGATGTACAGGCGGTGCAGATAACAAATATATTTTATTAAAATTTTTGTTTGTCTGTCTGTTTGTTCCGGCTAATCTCTGGAACGGCTGAATCGATTTGGACGGGACTTTCACTGGTAGATAGCTTATGTAATAAGAAGTATCTTAAACTATAACATCACACTAAAATTGAAAGGAGCGGAGCATTAATAAAAAATGTGCAATTTTATAATTAATTACTATTGGCAATTAGTTTTTCCTTTCCAGCTTGTCCTTCGACAAAGGCATCTTCTAAAGCTTTACATTTTATTCTGTCCCTTGCAGTTCGTGTCCATTTTGGACGAGCTATCTTTTTGATATCATCTTTTCGGATACCATTCCGTAACTATTCCCGCCTATTTCTCTTTACCCTCTTATACCATATGCCCTGTCCATCTCCATTTCAGGCGATTGTAGGCGGGATATTTTTTAAATTTTATTTAAATAAAAATAAAGAACAGCATTTAAAAGCCGTTAAAAAGTGGTTATATTACGTTCAGATATACAAAAATATAAGACAATAGACTTTATATCTCACCCGTCAATACCAGGCTTGCAATAACATTGCCCACTATAAGCATCGCAAGTGGCATTTTGAGAGCCTTCCAAGTTGCACTCGCAAGGAATACACCCTTCGCCAGAATTGATGTTGTAGTAACCATCCTGTAAAATATTTAACACTTTAAAATATAGTTTGTATAGTTATGGCTGTATGGATGAAAATCTTATCTATTCCTCTTATTGTCTATTCCATATCCATTCCAGCTGTCTATAAGCAGCCTCTAAACGCTCTTATTATCAAAAGGATATCACTAGCGAATCGCCAACTTCGTGACTTGAAGATGTTATGTCACATTAGCCTTTAATATATACCGGACACAAAATGCGAACACGGCTATTTGACTATTTGACGGTAGAAATGTCTAATGAACTACTTGGTTTAGATTTAAATAGTCGCTTGTCTCCTGGCTATCTTACCTCGCACTTATCACAGTTCCTGCCGATAACATGGGGTCTGCAAGAACAGAGTCCTGTGAGTCCGTCACACATCGACGGACCTTCGGGACTCTCCAGTGATCCCGCCTCGTGGCACTCACAAGGCTTGCAGTCCCCTTTGTTTTCCTGGTCCAGTGCATCACCAAAATAACCTGGTCGATTTAAACTCATTGAAACTTTGTTGATTCTGCGTCAGTGTTGTGTCTGATATTGAGTAGTTTGATATGGGTAACACGTAGTACGAATTTACTAGTTATTATTATATTATCAGAAAAATTGTACAATGAAACCCACCGCTAAGACACTTGTCGCAGTGGTTGCCGGCCGTGTTGTAAATGCACTTGAGGCATTCGCCAGTGGTGCGGTTGCAGTTTCCGACGGCGTTCGAGTCCACGTTCCCGTTGCACTGGCATTCTTGACAGTCAGACCGCGGCCCGAACTGGCCTGTCGGGTCTCCAAAGTAACCGTCCGCGCAAACTTCACACCTGGGTCCTGGAAGATGAAATCTTCAGTTTAGAAGTTATTTAGAAGGTAATCAAAAATACCCCACTTTTGGGCCTTAGCCTACGTCCAGCAGTGGACGCTCTATGGTTACTACGATGTTATTAAAATCTGTTTACATATAATCACAATTAGCTAATCTGACATGTACTGAAAGCGGGTATACGGGTGGTCATTGACCCTCGTCAATGACCACCCGTATTTTGGATTCTCAACTGAATAAGTATGTTTGAGGCTAAAACAAATTTCAATATAATGATGTTAGAACATAAGTATAATAACAAACAGTGACTTTTATTAAAAGCCTCTCAAAATAGCCGAACGAGCTATAAAGAAGGCAATGGAGTATTTTACGCGATCGAACCAGAAGTGTGGAGATCTTATAAAGAACCAGCATTACATAGCAAGTAACGCGTAGGACGTCCATCCACAAGGTGGATAGACGATCTGACTAAAACCGCAGGATCGCGCTAGACGCAGCCTGCGATCAACCAGTCCTATTGAAGGTCACTTGGGGAGGACCGTGTTCAGCAGTGAGCATCTTACGTGATGATATGATAACGATGACGAGTGACTTATTATACTCGTTTTACTAAGGTCAGTAATATCAATACTTTAATACTTCAATACATGGTCGCCATCCAACTCTTTAGGGTCATATTAAAACTACTGTCAGGAAGTTGGAAACTAGGCAAGTTACTTACCAGCATAACCACTAGGGCAGTCAGTACAAACGATGCTGGTGTCCATCAGCTTGATGCAACCACTGTCCTTAGGGCAGGGACAGGGTTTGCAGTCGTCAGGAGTTCCAGCAATGGCATTCCCATAGAAACCTTTAGCACACAACTCGCAGTTGCTGCCCGTTGTGTTGTGCTTGCAGATACAGAAACCTAAAATTTATTTTACATTTCAATCCATTCAATCATTAACATTAAATCATAATCTATTAATTCTTTGTTCTACTTTCAAACTAGGTGGACGCTGCTTCTTATTTTTATGATTTTCCTAAAAAAGGTGAAAATCTAAATATTTTAAACTGATCTATTGCTCAAAAACGTAAATAAAAACCCTGTGAGTCCACTTGAACCATATTAGGAATCACTAGGGTAGTTAGTGTAATCATGATACCTACATCAGAAACTTGTTCTTGGCGCAGCAGTTAAACATTTATCGCAATGGTTGGTACTGTCAATATTGATCCAAAAGTGGCTACCATGAAGTATGGCACATTAAAACGCTGATCCCCATTGCATTCAAAGTACTTAAAACACTAACTCGCATTGCAAATCATGCAATCACCTGTGCTAATTCATCAATAAGGGGGGGGGGGATTAAAAAACATCCAAACCTAAAATAGCATAGCTCAAATGCAATAGGGTGGGGATAGACAGCATCACTCCTGACGCGCGGTTACGTAATCCGCCAACATGCAACAGGTACGCCCAGCGGGGCAAAAGTGGGCGAAGTTCTTCCTTTATGGTCTATGTGGACGTTTTGTGGCTAATATGATGACGATGTAAAATTACTATTTGGCAAATATTTATTTAAATTAGTATAATACTACTAAAACTTACCTGTAGCTGTGTCACAGATATGTGCGTGTTTATTACAGTCGCAAGGTATGCAGTCTGAGTAGGGACCGCCATTCGCCGGCTCATGCTTGTAACCAGGGGCGCACTCCTCACAATAATCTCCAACATAAGCCACCGGGCAAGAGCATTTCTCTACCCAGTTGGCAGGCGCAAAGCCCTTCTGCCTCCCAATCTTAGCAGTATCTAACTTGAAGGTCGTCAAGAATCCAGAGCCTCCTTTGTTGTATGTGCCTCTGATCCTAATCGCAGTCAGGTTTTGAAGTATGGACATGTATTGGAAGTTGGTGAGGGTCGGTGACCATCCGTATTTTGGATTCTCGTGTAATCTAAATACGTAGGTTTGAGGCTAAAACAAATATAATGTTTGAACATAAGTTTCTCTGGATTCAAATTAAAAGCATAATAAAATATTAATTCGAACAAGATCATTTGTTATTCGCGTTAGCTAATCTTCGCGTTGCAAAGCTTGAAAATATTATGCAGTATAATATCTGCGATACATTTTAACAAGATATGCTCAATATCTACAATAACCTTCAGGGAATATGTATACATTCAAATGAGGAATATAAACATACCTGATTACTGGGTTCTGGATTATTCTGGCCGTAAATATTCAAGGATATAGATCCCTTCGCGCCTTCCAGGATGATATCGGCGGAGGAAGGGTAGCCTCGGTTCTCTCCCAGCTGCAGAGTGAATTTGAGGTCGTGGTTGTATGATGCCCGTTGGTCACCGAGGAACTGGTGAGATGCCAGGAAGTATACCACTTCTGGTCCCCCTGACTTTACAGCTGGAATTTAAAATAATTCGATTGGTATCTTATAGGACCTTAGTAATTCTTTGGAGGTCCGATTAAATCGTCTTGTAAATTTTATTAAACTAGCTTTATGGTCTTTGGGAAAAAATCACCACCACTACAGATCAAGAACATTCAACTTTTTTGTGGCAGTTCTGATCCAGTGTTAGTAATCACAACTGCATTTCATAAGCAAAAAGTAATGTACATCAGGTAGACCTCATACAAAAGGTCTGCATTGGTACCCCACTCTCACTTATTTGTACCGTCAGATAGCAGTGTTCTCAGTCCTGTGTTCCGGTCTGAAGGGTGAGAGAGGCAGTTAATTTACTGGGTAATGTGGCACAATATCCCAAAGTCACAAGGTGGGCAACCCGTTAGTGATTTCCGTGTGATATTTCGAGCGTATATAGGCTGCAGTGACACTTACTATCACGAAAACTGTATGTTTGCTAGTCGACCTGGTCTAATAAAAAAAATCAGATAGGAAAACTTTTTTTTTAAATGAGAACACTGACATTTACATATTTCTATGGAAAATCAAATCTTCAATTGTTATTTTGCAAATCCTCGATTCATTAAAGCATTATCGCAATTAAATCTTGTATTGATGCTTGTTGTTAATACCTTGCCTCATTCTCGTAACGTTATTGCTAACAACACTATTTTTCTTATTATGTTTTCAATGAATTTCTATTCAAAATTCTAAAATATATGTCGACTCTCTAATTTTGTAGGAATGCGTCTACAAAGTTAGAGAGTGATAAAACCGTCACTCTAAGGCCATCCAACCAAAAAAAGGGTACCGTACCATGTTATATTACTACGTCGGCAAGCATTACGCTCGCATGGTATAAGTGTCACCGTTTTTAATGCTTATGTCATCACAAAAATATCACAAGCGCGTCCCCAACCTTGTGACCTGAGGATATTATTTATGTTTTTCTTTTGTTGGGATTGCACAAAATAATAAATAAATCATTCATTTATATATTCATTCATTCATTCATTCATTACCCAGTAATTGCGCTGGCTCCTTAATGCGGAGCACGGTAAATCAGAGACTGCTGTGTTGCTCTAGTTTGAACATAAAATTGGGTATTCATGCTATAAATACTAATGTGACAAGGTCACTACCTAACGTCTAGAAGATTGTGTGACTCTTCGCCAATCTAAAGGGATCATCTAACATTCTAAAGTCTAGACTCTTACCAATATTCTGACTGTTGGCGTTAAACATTAGCTGGGCTGGTCTCTTGCTTTCATCCTCTGCACCCCACCGCTCGGAGTCCCTGATGAAGTGCGCACTCAGCTCGTGCGCCTGATACTTTGGCGCAACACTGCACTCCGACGAGTGGCCGAAGCAGAAGCAAGGAGTGCAACCGAACTCGTTGCTCAAATCCAAGTTGAAAAAGCCGGGTTTACACCTGAATGAGACATAAGAGACGTGTGACAAAATAATAAATAAATACATAAGTAATTATACGCTAAAGTAACAGTGAATCTGTTGGTTACGACTTCGGTATTGTAGGAGTTGTATTCTTATTATATACCAGCTGCGCCCCGCGGTTGTACCTGCGTTAGCCCTATTGACACGATAGTACAGAGATACATACTTATACATTCTATTAATAAAATACATTTTTTAATCGGACTAATAGTTTTCAAATGTATCCGTTACGAATGTACGAAAATATAAATATTTCTTTTTTATTTTTTTTAACTGTAGTAGCTCATGATACCTGGTATATATGAAGCTACCTGGTGTAGAAAAAATTTATGAAATTGGTTTAATTGTTTAAAAGAAGATCATAACATATAGACAATCAAAAGCTTACAATATTCTTTAAAAGCAAATAAAGATTACACAATATCAGGTTTCTTCGAGTTAAGCCTGTTTATTGCTATTGATAAAAAGTCCTAACTCTGACACATAAGCGACAAATTTAACTAACGATTGACAGGTCTCTGACACCGTGACAGATTTGGACCTGAGACACATATCTATCTAGGAGAGAAGTTTGCATGTCAAATACCGCACCGCATATAGTAAGTACGCCAGCCAAGCTAGATCGTAGAATGTCTTCAAGGATGTTATCGGTGGTACTTTCTGCTTACTATTCTCGCCTGTAAACGAGTTAAATGTATGTTGGATATTCATGATAAAATATTTATTAAATTCCCATGCGACATCTTGTTCAGTTAACGAATTGATTAAATAAATCTAAGCCTTAAAGTTTAGGACAGGTCTTAAACTTAAAGTTATTAAAGATATTATTACACAGCCCACTTAAAGAGAAGGTTATATATGTATAACATCACGGTGGGACCAATGTCAGCGGATTAGTGATTCATAGGTTTGTTTCACCACATAACGCGAATGTAACCGCGGGGCTCTGCTAGTAAATAATAAACCCACACAACATCTCATACATTGACCTGATGCAAAGATAGTGCACGTGAGTTACAGATACTAGACAACAGAGGAATTAGGCACATTTCAATCACAAATGATCAACATATAAATGTTGGTTCAGCGTGGGAATCGAACCCGCGACCCCTGTCGCACAGGATAGGGACGCTACCCAACACACCGTCAAACAAGTTTTATCTCTTTCAAGATTTAATTATAAACAATACTGAACAAATAGAATAACGGTACAGTTAGAAGAAAACTTACTCTCGGCATCTCCGACCCTCAACATTCTCCTTGCACTCGCAAATGCCTGTCTCCGGGTGGCACTGCGGATCGTTCCCGTAGGAGCCTGCCTCCTCACAATCGCATGGCTTACACCCCATATTAGTGAACTCGTAGTGGTTGGGGGCGCATGCGTCGCATTTATCCCCAGTCACGCCGGGCTTGCATTGACATCGGCCTTCAGCGTTGCACTGTAGACTCCGTGAACCTGATAATTACAATTTTACAGTGATATCTTTACATGACATCCCATCCGTTGTCCCAAATTAAAAGAATTACAAATGTATATTGTTAATTATATATTTAACACAGAGACGCAGAACAAATACAAATATTTGTCCTGGGTACGAATACGGCCGTGTGGTACCGGTAGAGTAGAATAGTACCTCCCCCTGTACCAGATGTCCTAAGAGGCGACAGAGGTATCAGAACCGACAGATAGCGATATGAGCAGCAGCATACCCGTCGCGAAACTTCAATCTACGATTGCGACTACGCTTGCCCAGCGCAAATGTGGCAATAATGGGCAAATTCCCACATTCTTGGGGAGGCCCATGTTCAGCAGTGGACGCTTTACGGCTGCTATAATACTGATGATGCGGGATAAGGCCAACAAGCTTTGGTGTCGAGATACGAACACTAAGGTGCAACGAGATAGGAACAATGAGGTAGGTAGGAACTTACCGGTAGCGTCGCAGTTGCACGGCAGGCACATATCGTTGCCACCCTGGTAGTAATTCTCGCGGCATCTCTCACAGTTCGGTCCGTCTCGGTTTTCGGCGCAATCGATGCAATGGCCGCCATGACCGGTGCGCTCGTACAGTTCCTTGTCGAAGTAACATTTGTTCGAGAACCCGTTGCAGTTGCAGGCTGTGACCACAAGAGGTAACTTAACATTTGTCTTGTTGAATATAACATACAAGCTCTGCGGAGGTTGAATTCTGGTGAACGTTAATATAGATAAACAAAAGACAATCGCGCCTTAGATGCATTCGCAAAAGCGTCACGCACGCACAATGCGCTAATGGATATTGATCCTTGTACACGGTTGTTAAATGTCAAATTTGCATGCAATTTGCACAGCTTGGTCCAGTAGTTAGCTTGCACATGTATTTGCCCTTAATTTTGCATTTGACCTGAGCGTCAGTTTTATTTTTTAGGACCATATCCTATTATTATGCATGATGCACTGTTGTTATAAAATAGTACATCTATACTCGAGGGTACTGGTTAACGCTCTTACAAAAAGCCTTCCCGTGTAAGCTGAGCTAAGGATCTTTAAAGGAATAAAATGGTTCTCCGTTCTTCGTTTAGAACAATTTTTAAAGAGGTAATAACATTGTGAGTGCAGGATAACATACTTTTTTAATGTAATACTTTTTTAATCACGACTAAAATAATGATATTTCTCAAGTTTAAATAAACTGTACACAGTTAACAAAAATTGATTAAAATCGGTTCTGTAGTTTAGAAGTCCATCTCAAACTAAGATTGTGACTTGAATTTTGTAAATGAATACCTTCAGACAGATCTTATTACAATGATAGTTAACTGAGTACTTTACTCTCATTTATTTATACTGCCACTTAGCAGTGCTCTATGTGTTTCGGTTTGAAGGAAAATGATACAATTTGCCACCCTAATCTAACGATTCCAAATGTACAAAGCTCAAACACAAAATTGTTCGACGCCACATTACCACTGGAATTTGTAAACCATGTGCTTCATCCAGTCATCGTAAAACCTCTACACGCTCTTGCAAATTTCTCGACATGTAACTTCTGTCGCAGTTTTTACACGAAGCAATTTCAGTAACAAACTCGCATCAGCTGCGCAAGGGTAATCCATATAAACAAACGCGAGTTCCAATATAATATGTATTTCGCAGTACTTTTTATCACAGACAAAAACTAGTAACGCCTTTCTTCAATTTAAAGTATACGCTGCATTAATTGCCATAACAAAGTATAGAACTGATAAAGCACGAGAAACATCAACATAAAGATATTTTTATACAAACATATCGGTGACTTTATTTGCAAAAGAATCTGCGGTTATTTGACAGTCCATTCTAATCCAATATACAATAGCAAAACGTCGCATATGCTGAATAAATATATAGAAAATCCAGCAAATCACATAATCAAAAAAACGAAACACACATAAACATCAAATGCGACGAAATATCAAAATGATATTTTTTTTTGTTGCATAATAACACTAAAATGTTGTGCAACTGTTTGTTGGTACAAATAAATAGAGAATAAAATAATTAATAACGATTTATCGTCATCATTGAGAACGTTTCATCAGTCGTCATATGTTTGTTTAAGCGACTATCCATTGAATGAACACATTACACTTTACTGGTTTTCTTTGGCCGACCAATTTCGATTATCATACCTTTGCATTCGTGAACGTTGGTGGGCGAGGCGCGACCCCAGGGTGCATCGTTGTAGAAGTCGAGGCAACGCTCGCACTCGCGGCCAGCTGTGTTGTGTTCACATCTAAGTAGACAGAAGAAAAAATATATATTTATTAGTCTATTGATACGAGCTTTTTTTTAAAGATATGAACTTCCCTAGTAAGTTCGTATGATTTTAACAAAGAGTAAATCTCGAAATATTTTTTTAACCTAAATCTTCTCCGAGAAGAATATCCAGACTGAGTCGTACTTTTGACCTACCTAATCTAAAAACCTGGTCTGTGTCATTTAATGTTTAATCCCAGAACCATTATACGAAATCTGTCTAATAATCACGTCGCTGATTTCCACGAGCTGTCCGATGTGTACAATTTCTCCCTAATTACCGGAGTAACGGCAGAGAAAAATAGTATCTCCCCCTGTACCAGGTGTCCTTCCTTAATAGTACAGCTCAAAAATCCCCTTTGCAAAAACTGCGCTCTGTAATTCCCAACACGCTTGCCCAGCGCAGTAATTATGGGCAAAGTTCCCCCTTTCTTGGGGAGGCCTATGTCCAGCAGTGAACTTCTAATGGCCGGTATGATGATATGATGTATTTTAATCGTCTATAGTAAATTACAAATGTAATTAGGTAAGCAATGTAGGTACAACAGGCAGTAATCTTCGCCTAATACAACTCGCCTGCGTAGTTACAATATACAATTTTGTAGAGATTCTTACTGTTAATTCATTTCATTGATTTTTATATAAAAGAAATAAATAGCTTTAGTCACTTCATCTCCTTATGACTTTCACTGTCTCTAATCTCATGTTCATAATTTTTCGAATGTTCCTCATAAAGGGAACTATTATTTTCTACAAATTGCTCAGATCTCTGCTTGAGCTTTGGCTGCTTTGATGTTTTATTATATTGATATGTTATAGGAATCAACCAGCAAACATTATACACTATTGACGAACCTGCAAAATCTAGTCCTGGTACCATCTGGAAGCTCCTCAGTGTCGCAAACGGAGGCGTGTCCATTGCATTTGCACCTCGCCCCGATCGATATGTCGGCGATGGCGTACCAGTACGACTGGAGTACTTGGACGTCGCCGAAAATCTCGTCTCCGAACGTGTTAAGGCGATCCAGTGAGATGCGGAGGTCGGTCGCTGTTACCCATTCCTATGGCAAGATTTAGCAAACTTCAGAAACCTAATGCTTCGATAGGCTTGCAAATTTTTCGCGGGTTCATAAATTTGCGAGTATTCCTGAGGTACTCTTTTTTATTTTATAATTATTACTATTATTTGATTATTATTTCAATATTATTGTATTATTATTTAATTATAATTTAATTTTTTTTTAATTTTATTTGAGAAAATTCACTTAACAACTCATACACCTGATCCTATAGTAAGTAGCTGAACGCACCTGTGTTAAACATATACAAATGTATTGACGTTTCCTATCTTGTACGCCAAAGGCCAAAAGCTAGAACCGCACACAGGACAAATATTTTTATGATGTATATTTGTGTTGGTTCTGAGTCTTCGTGTTAAATATGTATTCAGTTATTATATTTGTGGTTTATCTGTTGTCTGTACCACAAGTACTTTAAGCAATTTATCTCGGAGCCAGGCAACTTATGAGATATTGCGTGAATTTATATACTTCTACTTATTTATTTAACCAGGCATCTCTTCAATATTCGCACGTTTACTCTAAATAAATATTAAATGGAATATAATATTAATAGCCCTAAAATAGTATATAAATAACATCAACATATTATATATAGTTGTTATTGAAAATGGCTTACTAACAAAAAGAAACATAAAATGTAAAATAAATAAAGCGTATTATATAAAGACTTATTAAATAGTTTATTATTAGTTATCGGGCATCAAGTACATGACGATTATATAGGCGGTATATTCATTGTGTTTTAACATTTTACCTGAAGTTCAGGGCTGCTGTCAAAAGTGTAAGCTGAAGGTCTTCCCTCCAACGTAGAGAAGAGCACGTTCCCTCCAGATAGTGGGGAGATGTCGGAGTATTCACTAGTGCAAAGAGCCCTGGTCTCTGCCCCAAGCTCAGCTGCTCGCTGTTCTTGCACTCCATAGGTATCCCGACATGAAGCACTGGGGAACAAATTACACCAGAATATTATTTATTGATTCGTGAAGCTATTTATAGGGAAAGAGTGAACACGGTCAAAAAAAAAAGTGTAAATAAAGAGTGAGTAGTTAATGGTTTGGATATGGTGAACAGATGAGTGAAAGTAGAATGTCTGATATATATAGCGGAAATGAATGGAGGTGTTGGTATAGGACGACCTAAGCGAACATACCTTAATCAGTTAAAAGACGTACGAAAAAAGGGCCAGATCCGAAGTTCCAAGAATAAACGAGCATATGAAAAGACTGATGCGTTATTCCTTTACGTAATAGAGGTATGCCAAGATTGTAGCAAATGGAGATCCATCTGTCGGTGTCGGTGTCTGCCTACTACGATTAGACCGTGACAAGCGTAATATAGTAGTCTATGAAAAGTATAGATAAAATTATTGCAGGTTACATTAAATATTCGCCGTGGGGTACCGGCAGAGTACAACACAGACCCCAGTACCGATGTACTAAGAGACATCTGAGGTACCGGAATCGGCAAATGGCGGTATCCACCCAAACAGCGTAATTCAAATGCAAAAGGGTGAGGATGGGCAGCAGCATTCTCGTCGCGAAGCTACACTCTGCGATTGCTACCACGCTTATTAACGCTTTCCAGCGTTGTAAATATAGGTAAATAGCCCCCTTTGGGCTTCACCAAAGGGGGATTTTTACTATATTTACAACCTCTTTCTAGCGGTAGAAAAACAGTAGCAAATACCTGAAATACTGGAAGGGCTCCCAATCTCTGTCCTCGCTGGTCTTCTTGTATATAGCAAAACTCTGCGGCCTCGGCGAGTAGAAGACAATCCTCACGTAGGTGATATCGTAGGCTTTGCCTGTAGGGAGAGTAATAGAAAACCTTTTAGTTTACAATGGCCTCTAAAAAGAACTTTTGCGAGACTCAAACAACATATTTATATATATATTTCTGTTTCCTGTAATGGTTGACGGGGTGATAAGTAATGCCAGCTAGCATTAAGTCCGCCATTTGTACATTTTGTGATATTTTGTGCAATAAAGTTAAACTTTTAATTAAATAAAAAATATTTATCCAATAGAGTGGTGATAACAAAGGAATATACATGAGAAAATACCCAAGAGATCGGGTAATTAATATATCCATTTAATATAGATGTTAGATTTACTAAATTACTTGTGCATGATAATTACGCATTCACTGCTTTTATATAAAAACTACTTTTAAACGATTTTTAACCGCCGCCTGTTTTACATTTTTCGTTCCGACTTTAGAAAAGATAGGACTTAGGATAAATTTTTTTTTATTAAAATATTAATTATAAATGACTTATTTATAATTAATATTTAAAAAAACAACACACTCTCGTGCTTGTGCACCGGCCGCACCTAGCTGCGGCCAGCATATAGCCACTCCTACATCACCTTGTGAGGTCATGGAGAAGAAGCCGGGCACAAGGGCCACCGCCCGTAGCCAAACCGCGCCTAAGGGCGCGACGTCTATGTAACGTAACCTTGCGGTTGACGTTTTCAATCTTTGACTAGTTTTTTATTAACTTGATATGTATTTTTTTTTGTTACAAATGGTCAGCACCGTACAGGATCAACGGAATTGGAAAGTTTGTATAGACAATTTAATATTTAAGGTAGTTTATATGATTACAGTTTAATTTCATATTTTACTATTTATCCGTTTGAAGTATTAACCAATTGGAATTGAATAAATGTTTGCTTTTAGCATCAATTATGAACGGTTAGGTTGATTAGGTTGTTAAGTACTGAATCTCACGACTTTTCTTCTGTGGTCCATTGTTATTAACTATCTGGCTAACCCGATAGACGTTATCTCGTCTTAACTATATTGCTAACTATTGCGACTACAAATCAAATTAAGTTGGATCAAACTTTGCACAATAAAAATAAATATTAAAATCGTTTCAGTAGTTTGGAAATTTATCCCGGACAAAACACCGTGAAACGAAATGTTTTACATATAAAATTTTGACAGTTGTTTTAGTGTTAACAATATTTGATTAGCGGATGTTTCAAATTGACAGTTGCAAACTATGGTGAGGGAAGGTCAAGTCATCTGCAGAGATAAATATGTTCGTTATTTACCTTGGCCCTGGTGTCGGGCAGACCTGATTCCGTATGACCAAAGCCTCACTCTTCGCTATTGGCATCGGCCCTAGGAGCTTTAGAGCATATCCCCACGTGCAGTGTACTGCATTTACACGGTAAATCGGCCAGTTTCCTATATTAGGCTAAGCCCACTCCCACATCGGAATCTTGAACTATTTACATCTTTCTTGATAGTCATTTCACAATAATTACTAAATTCATACGAGTCATACAATAGAGTTGTAATTGTCCACTTACCCAAATGTAGAGTCAAGTTGACCTGGTTAGGATACTGGATGCCCTCCTTCATGGTCTCCGATTGCCACCAGGACTGGTTGTCGGTCTCGTGGTGGAGGTCCGTCAAGTAGTAACTGGAGAACTGACCTCGCTGGCAGAAGTCGCAGTACCTGTGCAGCGAAGAAATTAATTAAATATAACAAAAACGCTTTACGCTGTCTGACTGTCCTATCAGCCGTAGGACTTTCACTGCAGGAATAAATTCCCACAACATCCCATAAATTGACCTGAATCCGTGGTAAGTCGCTTAAAGCACTTGTGTTACGGAGCTCAGACAACAGAGGAATCACAAATATACTATTTAAATACATATATTTAGCACCCAGACACAGAAATAACACAAATATCATCATATAAATGTTTTCTTTGGGTGGGACTCGAACCCACGACCCGTGTCTCACAAGATAATTAGTTTTGTTATAACTGTCATATTATTTTTTACTCATTTAAGATTTTAATTAATGAAATAGGGTCATCAGTAGGGACCGGATTATATGCACTTGGGTATGTAGGTATTTGCTCATTTAAGCTAATTTAAAATTATAGAATATTTATAGTAGATCTTACATAAAGTATTCTTTTAGGTAATAGAATACTTTATGTAAGATCAAGTTGTGGTGTCAGAAAAATATTTCCGAGTAAAGTGCACTTGAATGTACCTAAAAATATGCAAGTGCACTTACCCAACGTTCTGACATGTGATAATTGGGTTAATTCGTATTAATTTATTCACAAAATACAAAGACTATTGAGTATTAATGGCGACTTTGTATTAAAAATATATAAAAAAATATAAATAAAATTATTTAATGTAGTTCTCAGAACTTATGTTATCGTTTGTACTATAGGGTCTTACAATATTTATACACAATGACATAGACCATTTAACGTAATATGAACTATAATATTAAGAGACTAGAGGAACCAATTATATATCTTTCAAGTCGTTAGTTCATAGATCACGTTCCGAAGATGTCAATAAAGTAACCTTAAAAATATTCAATAATTTAAATGTCATGCATGAACTGTTACTATAATTATATATATATTACAAATATACGAAAATTTGCTATTCTTTTGAGGTTTCTAAAATTAATTATTTCGCATATTCTGTCAAATTTCTGTCAAAATTCTGTATTTTTTAAGCATATGAATGGCTTTTTACATTTCATATAATCCGGTCTCTAGACATCTGTCTTGAGTGTCATTCTAACATCCTTAATTATTAATTTATTTATACTAAATATTATTAAATGTAAATATATATGTTATAGTAAAGAAATATTTGGTTGTTTGTTTGTTTAGATTTAACTCGAAAACTACTTCTAACGTATATTATGATGATTTAGAGTATTCACCTAGTAGAAGTACCAGCAGATGTCTGGATGCAGTACATCATGTCACCACTGTCACCACATGTGTTTGTCGCTTCCATCTGCACCATGAACGCAGCGTTCTCGAATTCCGGTATGCATCGCTGAAAAAGGCCAAATTATACTTTAAAGTCATACAAATATCATAAATGCAAAAGAAACTGCCTGTCTGGTACGCTTCCATCTAAGGAACTATTTATGATATTTTTGTCATTTTTACATGAATCTACCTCATGTAAATCAGACAGAGACAGAGAGACATCTCATAGAAAAGGTCTTTTGCATTTGTACCTGACTCTCATTTATCTCGACCGCCATATAGCTGTGCTAAGTTCAGAAAGTCTGTTGGGTGCGAGAGGTTGATACTACTGGGTAATTTGAGATAATATCATCGAGCCACAACGTTGGCAAAGCACTAGTGAAATCTTTGTGTTAATACGAACGTCTATAAGCTGCGGTGACTATCAGGCGATCCGTATGCTGGCTTGTGACCTGGTCTTATAAAAAAAATATATGCAGAAAATCGTTTACAAAAACTTAGTCTACAACTTCTACTTTAGAGAGAGGTAGTGTTTGAATTAATAGGGAGTGACCACTGGAATTAACGAACTGTAATTCTGAATCATTTTCATGGAATGCTACGCTAACGCTATTATTATTCTGCCGAGTCTCATAGGCTATATTTTATTCATGAAAATTACAGCACTCCATTTAGATAAGATGATGTACCTGAAACGGCTTTTTTACTCTCCTTCCTGTCTGCATCGCAAACATAACACGATGATAAGCAGATTTGCGGATGTAATTTGGCAGGCGTTAAGGGCGCAAACAACACTTATCGTTACAATTTGGAAAAATTTTAAAAACTATGAATGAAACAGCAACACACATGCAACCATACATCCTTATATTCTTACAAAACTTGGACATTTATAATATTAGAAGGATTTAAATCTTTATACCTATCTTAATTAAAACTGAGCCGCGAAATTCAAGTCTATATCCGTATTTATTTATTTACTTATGAATTGACACACACCATTTGAAGGAATGTCTTGACACTTTTAATTTGCTCTAGCAGCAGCTCACCCTGTACCAGATATTGAGATACCGGAACCGACAGATGGCGGCGCATCCGTCCGAAACAGACAAGCTCAAATCAGATTCCCACCGATCCTGCCCAGTCCTCTCCAAATTGCTTGATTGCCCCAGTGGCAATATAATTCTTTAATACCCAATAAACCCTTCCAAATGTTGTAGAGAGGCTTGTGACCAACCGTAAACGCCTTACAAGTGGTAATGATGGTATATATATACCATCATACATATAAATAAAGTTGAACTGTCTGTTCGTAATATCAAAATTACAGCTTTGTCCAATAGGCATATGGAAGTACTTATGACTAAAATAAGCTTTTAAGTTGTTTGTCCGAATGTGTGTTTTAGGTTTAGGAATGGCTTGACCGATTGTAACGTGACTTTCAATTTCAAACGCGATAACGAAAACGTGAAAACGCGCATTATGTTCATGCGGATTATATTAATCAAACTTTTAATACAATATATAAATATATTAATTATGTTAGATATTTTATCATCATCATTTTTATTAGTTTTAGGGATCCAAGTTAAAAATTTCTGATAGAATGTTTATTCCATTGCTGGACTCCATTGACTCCTCAATAAGACGCCCATTACTTCACACAATATTTTTGAGGGGGGGGGGGCGCACACCACTACTACTCGTTATATTAACAGACGGACCGACAGAAAGAGTCATCCGATTTTGCTGTTATACGGTTTTGAGTTACTACATAGTATAAAACAAAGTCGCTTCCCGCTGTCCGTCTGTCCTTACGTAGCCCTTTAAAACTACGCATCGAATATAAATGCTTTTTTTTGTGTGAGTTAGAGGTATAAGAGGGAGGTTTACGTGTATAATACATGCATAATGTACTAGTAAAAACTTTACATATATCTAGAGATACACTGACGATTTTAGAGGTTTCCAAAGTGATGTCGTAAATATACAATTTCTTTTACGGTCAAATTCATGTATTGTTTATAGAATTGTGCACCTTAAAAAGTCTACTAAAAAGTTCGCTTAAAAATTCTCTTAAGTGATAACCCACAATACATTTTTTTATTTTTATTACACCCGTGCGAAGCCAGGTGTCTGTCGAGTGCTCTTTGACAAATTTGCCTTGCACTGTTCTTGAAATCTTTCGCATTATCCATACATATACTCATACGGTACACATACCAAAATATATTTTCTTACAATCTTTGTTTGTTTTTCTGTCTATCTGTTTGTTTCAGATAATCTCTAGAACTTTCACTGGCAGATAGTTTACGTTATAAGTAGTAACTTAGGTTATATTATATCACGCCACGTCCGAGAGGAGAGGAAAATTATATATGAATACGGGGAAAAATTTACTTTCGTTGCGTGCGCTGCGTAGAAGTTTGTAGATCGAAAGAAAATATGCTACCCAAAGACACAATTCCATGCGGATATTGCGGGCACAGTTAGTTATTAAATATATTTCACACCAATTAAGTATTATCAAGGAATCACGTAACTTTAAAGAGTGACCGGAGTTATTATGACACGTACCAGGCCAGATGGTAGATTTGCCGCCAAAATAGGTGGTCTATAATTGGAAGCGGGCGTTCACACTGATTCTCAAACAGTGGATTAGTCATGCTTTGGACTTATGTCAGAGTGAACGCACTTCCTACACTATTGGCGGGTACGAGATCAAAAAATAGTCGGCAATTGTTTCATTTTTGTTTCATATGCCATGTCATGTCGATGCACCCAGGACAAACTTATGATTATTTTGCCTTTAGTTAATCTGTTATTCTAATGTCCGTGACACAAATGCTTTAAGCCACATAATTTTGAACGAATTCGAAAACCTGTAAATTGAAATGAATTATCGTTTTAGAGGCCAAGATTCGCATACTTATCAGAAAGAAAACATTTATTAACATGTTGTCTGTTGAAATCTTCCTGAAGTATTCGACATATTGAACTCAGACAACAGAGAAATAACAAATGTAATACTTAATAAGTATGATTAATATCTTATGTTGACATTTCTATATGGAAATGATTTAAAAAAGTGTTCAGTCGTTTTTTTGGTTTATTCCCTAGAAACATACAGAACTACAAGCCTCGCTAACGTTGTTCCGTAATAAATCTATTTTTTCCAAATGTATAAGGCCCATGTGGCTGGGTGCGGGCGTAGCTTTCTAGTGTTATTAGAATTTTTGAAATAGGTCTATTAGTCTTTAAGAGTTAGGTCATCACAAGCGAAAAATCTTATTAAAAACAAAAACCCTTGTTTATATTATTACTTTAGAAAAAACAAATTTATAATCAATATTTCACCACAATAATATTTAATTTTAAGTATATGGCTTCTGAAAAGACTGTCACAACGATAAATAATTCATGATATATCACAAAACATGTATATAGTGTTAAGGAAGCCGGGAGGCACTGGTAGAGAAAAATAATACCTCCCTCTGTACTAGGTGTCGTAAGAGGCGATTAAGGTACCAGAACCGACAGATGGCGGTATAACCATCCGAGGCAATGTAGCTTAAATGCACAAGGTGGGGATGCGCAGCAGCTTAACCGTCGCGAAAGCTGCGCTCTGCGATCACCAACACGCTTGCCCAGCGACGCAATTATGGGCAAAATTCCCTCTTTCTTGGGGAGGCCTACGCCTAGCAATGGACTTTTAATAGCTGTAATAATGGTGATAATGATAGTGTTAAGAAGGATCGGTGTGTATGAAAATGGCTGGAACAGAGAAGTTCTGGTGCCAGTTTGACGTTCTCTATTGGGGTTGACATTTAGCGCGATCCTGCGGTTTAACGGACGACCACTATATAAGCGTTTTGCTTATAAGTTTTGCGTGTTATGTGCCCTGGCCAGTGTCACTTCTACAATCCAATCCACTGATTCTATCACGCAATGAGACTCCGAGCATTGCCCTCCCCATATCTCATTAGGCTACTTTGAATTGGCTAACGACGTCTTATCACCACGCTTTATCATTTTGGTATAGTTTTAAACAAACGGTTTTTTATTAGATACACATCTTAATAGTTTTCCAGCAGTTGTCAAGCTATTGCATAAACTATGCATCGTTATCGCGTAGGTTTGTTCTATGTTTTTTGTACAAATAATCTCGTATTGCTTCGGCTTCTCTATGTCGGCATGATAACTTCCTTGATGACAGATCAACAATCATCGCTATTCTAACGAAGTTACGCATGATCGTAAAATTTGACACAGTTAATGTGGAGAAATAAAGCTATTATTTATACAAATTGCACTAGAAACACTATTTTAAATTAAATAGATATCACACACACTACTGTACTAAAAACACTATATATTTAAATACAATAAACATTAATTGTCTTTGAGTGACGTTGACCAATAACTTTACAGAAATCAGTTTGACTATTATTTAGTTAATCACGAACATACATATATGTAGGTATACACATAAAACGAAGGACTTTCCTTTCTATATAGTTATTTGATCAATTGTTTACTTCAATAATATTTTAGTTTTACCTGTGTATTAAGAGAACGAAGCATGTAACCACGATTTAAAATAAAAACCAAATGATACGACGCGACATGGCAACCCAGCCTTGTAACTGAAATTTGAATAGCACGTTCACAAACTTTAGTATTCTATTATAGTGGTTATTAAGGAGCATTGTTTATGTTTGGTTTCGAAGCATATTGTTTTTGTTTTTTGTTCTAATTTAGAATCTTTTATATGCGAATATACGTGGGTTACCGACAGTGTAGAATAGTACCTCCCTCCGTCGTAAGTGGTGGCTCAAATAAAAAGCAGGCCGGCAATGGGCAGAAGCAGTATGACTATATTAATTAAAGCGTATTTCCCGATTTCTGTTACACACAAGATACAATAAGGAGCACAAGCGAATGCAACATCGTGCACTTAAGTATCTAATACTATAAATGCAAACTTAAGTTTGTTTGTTACCTCTTCACGTTTTATTTACTCAACTGATTATCGTGAAATATAAGGAAGGATATACAGTATCTTTCATCCGTTAAAGAGTTCTATTTCTTTAAAAAGTTAAAATGTAAAACCTTTTTTTAACAGTGTAACAACCTATCATTTATAAAAACAGAGGTTCCAAACCGATTATTTTGACTTGACACTTTGTTTCCTAATTTGAATGACATTTGTTTGGGGAGTCGATCGAATCCAAGATTTCATAATCGATTTTCTTAACTTAACAATGCATCATTTGTGCGGACATTTGTTCAATGTATTTTGTTCTAATAATCTTGTATAGTTTCGGTTGTATCTATCAGTCGGCATCATATCTTCCAACACGATTGACTATCATCGGTATTCCAAAAATAATATTTATCAGTTTCCTATATATTAATAGGTGAAGCAGAACTTTGTAATGCATTTTCAGAAAATTGCTGTAACGCATGATCGTTAAATTTAACACAGCTAAAGTCAATGTAGAGAAAAAGTTCGAAAGCTATTTTTTTCTTACATAATTTACTAAAAATACACATAATTTCCAGAAATAAACAACATTCACTTCTGTTTGAAAGACAATATATTTTGATGAAGGCAATATTGATGGCCTATAGGTATTTATTTATTATACTCGTAGGTACACTTACATATTACTGTTATACATACTAATATTAACTAGTCGGTGATCTAGGAGATGTGTACATGACGTTTTATTTCATTCATTTTATGTTATTTTTTTAAAAAAAAATTTAATATTTTTTTTTCAAAAAGGACGTAAATAATGATAAAGAATACAAGCAAATAATAATAATATGATGAATTATTTTTTTCCTTTTTAGACGATAATCACATTTTATGTAGAGGCTGAGGATGACTATAGTGAGCTGTCCAATTAGTTCGACTTAAGCCTAGTGCACAGTCTGACAGTATAAGAAGTCACTATAGAAACTAACATTTTGGATATAGAATAAAGTACCCGTAACATCTAATTTATGATATACCACATGATGATGATGATGATATACCTCAAAGATTTGTGATAATTTGTACAAGGTATATGACATTAAACGCTGCTTTATTCGGATGAACGCATATTTGTATTTGTTCTGTGCTGAATATAGGTTTTTAATTAATATATTTGTAATTTCTGTATCACAAAATATCCTTAACCCCAAATGCTTTAAGCTACTTATCTCTGAGACAAGTAAATATTGGCTTTATACATCTTAAAATAGTCTAACGAGTTATAGAGATCACAATGGTCGGAGTCTCTTCGCATTATTGAATTAAAAAAAAAGAGATCTGTTGAAGAACAATCTCACCGATAAGAAAACAGCGGCCAATTCACATGATGTCTGAAACTGACAAGAACTGATGATGTTGGAGCCGAAGGGAGACCGCTCGCCGACACCAGCACTCATCCCACAAAGCGCTGCATGCGAACTGTACTGGGATTCCTTTGAATAACATTGTCTGAAGACGTCCAATTGACGACGGCAAAAATCTGTTAATAAAACAGTCCTACTTCACCAGACAAAGACACTAGCGCCATCTTGTTGTGCATAAGAAACTAATTCACAATCTATGGATGCCATTTATTTACTAGAGTTACCGCATACTAGTCGTACTATTCAGTGACCTACTGATCTGTAAGCATTAGAAATGCATTATTGATCCATGTTCAACCGCAGCGGTTTTGCGGATGGAACGCAAGGGTTCAGTAACTGCACCAATAAAACGAAATGAGTTCGACTTTCGATTGCTGGAATATCTTCGTTGTTATTTAAATTAAATTGTGAATGATATATACAAAAATAATAGCTCTCCAACAATATATAGATGAATACACATACAAAATATAGTTCCATCTGTAATTATTTTAACAGACAGAGGTCTTGAGAAGTCTTGTGCTCTCGCAATTTATTAGTTGCAGACGGGGCGGGACCTTGAAGGGTTTTTTGGTCCGTTTTCTGCCACGTTTCTGTTACATTTACCTGATAAATTGAAATCATCATCACAGCCATTGGAAGTCCACTGCTGGACATAGGCCTCCCCAAGAAAGGGGGAATTATGCTCATAATTGTCGCGCTGGGCATGCGTTTTGGCAATCGCAGATCGCAGCATTTGCGACGGGGATGCTGCTGCCCATCCCCACCCTATGCATTTGAGCTACACAGTCTCGGATGGATATACCGCCATCTGTCGGTTCTGGTACCTTAGTCGTCTTACGGCACCTGGTACAGTGGGAAATACTATTATACTCTGCCGGTACCCCATGGCATAATTTAAATAGATACACAAAATATCTTTTGCCTAAACTTTTGGACATCTGACATCTTTATAGGTTGGTATTACTAGATCATAGTAATAATAATAATAGTCTTTCACCGTAATAAATAATACTACTGTTAATTTGTTACAAATCGTCAATGATACTTCAATACCGCGTATGTAGCTTAAGTTAATAAGGTCTATTTACAATCTTTTCTAATTGAATTTTCAACTTTATTTGCAACTGCTACTTACGCGGTATTGCACTATCATCAGCGAAATGTCATTTAAGATCTTTTTGGTTAGGCCTAATGAAAAACTCTATGTGCGAGATCAATAAAGGACTTAAAGTGTTGCTACCTGAACAAAGTAGCTATTTTTTGTCTTACTTCTACACTATTTACATACCATGTGTAATTTAACTACAGCAAGGACAATAGAAGAAATATTAGCCTCTTAGAAACGAGGAAGTGTGTTTGTTTGATGCATATAAAATCAATAATACGGATTTTATTAGAACTTTTCAAGAAAATAGCTCATATATCAGACAAACACGTCACATGAACAATTCGAACAGGGTCGTCAGCGTTATCTTCTCTTCGCAAAATAGGAAATACTGATTGAACAATCAACGCCACAGCCGGAACGGCGGGTATATGATGAAATTACGCTGACATTTCTATTGTCATATCAGCGAATACCGAACAGGGATTTCATAAAATTCCTATGAGATATAATCTCTGGCGGCAGCTAGCAATAGACTGTACTCATATTTTCTAGTATATTACTTTGCCTATTTCGCTTTCTATAGAAAATAAAATGTATATTTACAATTTTTCTAAGTGCACGATACATAATCAAAATCATTCATGAAAAAATACAAAACGCAATAATGACATCAAATATGTAGTATTAAAAAAATAAAATACAACTGGACGACAAAAATTCGTACTAAATTTCATACATTGACCTGACTCCGTGATAAGTCGCTCAAAGCACTTGGGACATTAGACAACAGAGGAATTACAAATATAATACTTAAATACATATATTTAACACGCATAACCACTGTATTACTAGCACCCCAATCATAATGTGTAATTATAACTAAAATTTGTATCGCCCAGCGGATGCCGATAAGTAGTTCCGCTGGCACACGATAAGGACCATTAGGCGTGAAGCAAACGAACCCGTTAGTCTCTTACGACACCGGAGATAACCTTATGATCCACCAAAACTAACAAGAACATTTAACTATACAGCAACTTGCACACAGAGCAGCGTTCTCGAAGAAACAAGACGAGCGATACCTCAATGGTCTAATAGATGCTAACCAAACATAACATAGGTACCTACAGAGTCAACGAGTTGATAGGCGCCCCCAATAATCGATCACAAGTCGCCAAGCATTGCGTTTTAGTTACAATATCCAAATTTAAAAGCTCAGTTAACAACACAGTGTGTGTGTAAAAAAAAAGTTCACAATATGAAGCTTGAGGTAAACACGTACGTCAACAAAAAATGTGCACTCACTTGCGGCTTTTGGTTGTTGTAGCACGAAGGGAGTTTGGAGTCTTTACTGTGGTAGTTCTGGGCGAAGGCAGCGTGTAAGATGTAGAGTCCTATACAAAGGTATGTGGGGACCGCGGGGCGAGAATGCGCCATTGCGAGCGACGTGGTCGCTCGGCCACGGAGCACTGAACACTGATCCGCTCCCGCGCGCTGGTCATAGAGTATGCACGCAGGCGGCGCGCGCGCAGCCGCCTCCCTCTCAGATGAATCCGTGCCGTATTTATGATGTATCCTGTACATCCTTATGATGATATTTATCATTTTCACAAAATATTTGTATAGTTATTTTATACTACTTTTTTAATATTTACTTCCGATTATAAGCGATTGCTGTCTTCTAAATATTTTTAAAATTGTATTGAAAGAACCTACTTAACATAAAATAGTTTAGCGCCAAGTTGAAATTCCTAGTTATATATTGACATGTATTGACTTATATTTCATTTTTTTTTTCATTTATTCTTATTTAATTTAATTTTCATAATCCTATTAATTATGAAAATTAAGTGTTCGTAATCAATAAAAATCCTCGCAAATATCTTTTTCAAAATTTCTCAATCGACGTAAACCAATAATGCAACCGATTAAGTTTTGTTCAAAATGTACTGTAAAATTTTACCTGTTTATACCATTTTAAAAATATCTTCACGTATATCAAAAGTAAAAAACAAGAAATAAATTTCAGCTAGGCTTTCTAAAATCGTCTCTACATTAATACTTGTCCGAATCACTTCTACATTTCCAATAATCTTTGTCGAGTCATTTCTCGAAAGCCGTGCCATGGAACCCATAAGGTGAAGTTTTTGTGTCTGATCAAAGGCGCGCGTTTCCCCACCACGAGCGGTCGCATGGAATAATTTGCTTCGGTTCGAAGCTCCGCTTTACTTTGTACGTATTACTGGATAAAAATTTTAACACTATGCCTCTTATTAACGTAGACATAGTAGAATTAGCCATATGGTACCTACATCGCATAAAGAAAGACATTATTTTTTTTATTTTACCATGTCGACAAACAAGCATACAGTCCGCGAGAAAGTAAGCGACACTGCAACTTAAAGATGCTCGTAAGGATAATACATCACTATCACTAACGAGTTGACAACCTTGTTAAATGATGATATCACATTACCCAGTAATTTTAGTTGTTTTCTCACCCTTCAAACCGGAATTCAGCAATGCGAGCACAGCCATTTGGCGGTGGAAATAGGTGAAGTTAGAATGCAGACGACCTATGTACGAGATGTACCTCTTGCTAATATTATATTAATCTTAAATCAACCGAGCTGATACTCATAACTACTAGTATCCCATGTCTCTATTGTTCTCTCACCCATTCGTTAGTATACGATAGAGCCAGCATTTTTCATGTCCGACATCTTTGTTTGAATTCCCAGAACTACATCAATGCAGTGCCGATATGGCAATGGATACGGATGTATAGGTTAATGACAAAGTTTTCAAGTCAAAATAATGCATTATCTTTGTATACCATAGAATCGGGCTACTTTGACTCTTAAGAGGTAATTATGACGCTATGAACGCGCTATAAGTGTATCTGCAATGAACATATCTGTACTAGTATATAGTTTGTTTGTTTAAACGCGCTATTCTCAAGAACCGCTTGTCTGATTTGAGAAATTATATCAGTGTTGGATAATCTAATTTATCGAGGAAGGCTGTAATAGAACTTCACGCTAGGACCGATAACAGTGTACATTTATGCTTCTGGGCCAATGCTACCTGGGCCAAAGTATTACGGCACTACATTAAACGAAATAGCTTATATATATATATATAATTATATTGTACGCGTGTATGTCAACTCCTCCTAAAGGCTGGACAGATTTGTATACATTTTTATGCTTCCTTTTAAGTGGCGCCTTGGATTGTTTAGATTCACAAATCAGCTCGCCAGTTGCCGCTGCACAGGTCATTTATTAGGGCGTCTGTCGGGTCAATTAGTGTTATATAATTGATATTGCATGTAGTGTTTAGCACTCTCTTTCATTTGTTTACCGACAGTAGACAATATATATTTATTTTATTTTATTTGGAAAACAAACAGTATTTATGTAGTAAAACGATATTTAAGACATATAGTAACTAAAATACCCTTACATGTTAACGCATATGTATTTCTTACTTTAACATTGCTTGCACGGACAAAAATAACAACAATAACAAAAAGACAATTAAAATATCAAATTTAAATCGGTGAAATAAGTAGTCAGTGAACCGACTCGAACCACATGTCTGGAAGAACGTGCTTGAAGGCCTACAAGCAAATAAATCAAGTTCGGGAATATCAACCAAATCGTTAAAAAGTATACTGGATCTTAAGAGAAAAGAGTTTGGCTTTAGCGGCATGGGGAATGAATAGGGTGGAGAGTTGCCTGAGTTATATTGAAGGGGCTCAAACAATGAGGTTTGTAAGAAATCTACTTTATTCTGGGCTATTTTAGCTAAAGATTTATGTTCGCAATATATCAATAAATAGTATTTAATGCAAGACAAGGAAAAACTCATCATCATTATATCAGACATTAGAATTTCACGGCTGGATAGACGTTCTAGACATAAACCTTCCCAAGAAAGGGGGAAATTAGATCCATAATTGCCGCGCTGGACAAGCGTGTTGATGATCGTAGAGCGCAGCTTTTGCGACGGGGATGCTGCTGCCCCTCCCAGTCCTGTGCATTAAAGCTACACTGTTTTGAATGGATATACCGCCATCCGTCGGTTCAGGCACCTCAGTCGCTTCTTGCGACACCTGGTGCAGAGGGAGGTTCCAATCTACTCTACCGGTGCCTCACGGCTAGTAACTGATGAATCATCGCGATATCTCTATGATCTGAATTGACACACATTATACGAAGCAGATTTCAAACTAAGGAAATATTCACAAGATTTTACCGCCAAACAGTAGGGCATTTCTGTGGATCGGCTTAAGGGAGGAAGGAGGAGTGAGGAACTATTACCAAGTATTAGGTCATATGATACAACCTCTTCAGATCACAGTGATGGCGACGCGCTTCTGTTTGTTCGCGATGACGCGAGCGCAGGCTGTATTTAAACCCAGTAATTAAAAAAACTTATGTATTTTATGCATATGAGAGAGATATCTTTATTTTTCCAACCTCTCAGTATTCAAAACGGCTATTCTGAATTTTAACTCTATGTCGCGACAGATTTAATAGGGTAGGAGTGATGCAGAGTAGAGTTATAAACTGCGAGACCGCACAACATAATTTATTAAATATCTAATTGTTAAGAAGAGTAACTATATACCTTGGGTAATGAAACAATCTAAAGCTGGCATACAGAAACTTGCGAGTTTTTTTTTCTAACATTTACGCTCACCCACTCATTAAAAAGAAACTTTTATAATAGCTTTTAAATTCGACACACTCTTGAAAACAGTTACTTACTAACCGAAAAATTCATCAAAACATTTTAAAGTCGTTTATACAATTGTTTTTTTTCTATCATTTAAGTATTTCGTTTGTACAACCTGCTTATTGTCACCTATGGCGACCAGTTGTGCTCGAACAAACGCGGTGGTCTTTCGGCGTCGCATTTAAAACCCTATATTTTTGGTATAGTCCCTTTCTTCGAAAAGGTCTTTATCTTCCATTTGGGATACAAGATCAGCGATACTTATAATTTTTGTAGTATTTTACGTAAAAAATAAAACGTGACAATGTTTCTGGATGACATCAGTTAAATGTTACGATATATAAAAAAATATTCACCCAATAAACCATTTCAAAATATTTTAATTAATGTACACTTAATATATCTAATGAGTCTAAATCGGGCAGACATAAAAGCGAAAACTAGTTTTTAAGTGTGAAATTATTTGACCATTGTCTGCCGTAGGACATCATTGCTAGACAATAATCTTCCCAAATATCTTCCGAGACAATTGAAGATGGCCGGTAATTATCGTAAGCAATGCTGCTCTGAGTGAGATATTAATACGAATCAGAATGCGATATTATCTCAAACACCACTGGAGGAAATGCCGCATACATGCTTCTATATTAAATAATGTTTATTTCGTATTAAAACTACTTTTAACGGCTTTAAAACGGGGTTTATGGCAACCTACATTTTTAGTTGGATATTTCGGTTCTATATTGAGTAGTGAACGCGTCAATAATATAAAATAATATTGATAACGTAATTATTTAATAAATGTAGAGGTATTAGTATCCCATCAGAGAAAGTGAACTTAATAAACTCAACTTTATTTTTAACTTCATTCAGCGTATTCTTATACTATCCGTATCCTTTTTAATAAACTTCTAAAAGTCTGTATTGTCAGCAGGACTCGTCTTTGTCAGCGTACATATCATTGTAAATCATACTCCATATACAATTCTGAATTACATATAATCAATATAATTGTGGAGTAAAAGAAATAAACTGTTAATACAAGAAAAAGAATTCAACGTCCTGGGGAGCATAAAATATTTCCGGGATAAAAATAAACCTATGTGACATTGCAGACTACACTCTATCACTTTGCCCAAATTCTCTCGAATTTGTTCATATTGTTAATAAATTTAGAAGCTTTATGCAATTAAAAGTTACTGGAAAAATAGCTCTTTTATTTCATTTTTTAAAAAATACTAGAATACTTGTCTCAAGCTTCGGGCAGGACTAGAACCTGCATTTGTCACTTGCCGGTTGACTGCGCTACCATTGTGCTCCGAGACTATAATAGACGCGACGAATTTTATCTAGTGTTCTATTTGGTATTTGAAATCAGCGCCATCTCTTAAATGTCGTCGGTACTATCTTATAACAATACTCAAATGTCAAACTTTTACAAATTTTAAGCAATCGTTAAAGAAGAAATTAAAACACAGCTATTAAATGTATAAAGAGTAAACAGTAGGTATGTATATATTCGTACGCTTCTGTCTGTGTAATGTAATCTTTGCCAGCACTGGCTGGTTATGGACGGGCGCACACCGCGGCCTTTTAAAACGAAACATTTATGTCGTCCTAAGGCCGGCCTTTTGTACGATTTCATTCCATAAGGTTTTATTCTACATACATAAACAGAGTCCAGAATCTTTTTTGTTTTCTTTTGTTACACTTTCGTTAGAACCAGATGACCTTTGCAATCTGACAGGCCATTGGCCTTTATCTGGTTGAAGGGGTCATAAAGTGCGTACACAATATTCAAATAAATGTATAAAGTAACCAATAAATAAATATTATCCATACTAAAATTGTAAATGCCGAAGTATGTTTGTGTTTATTTTTTATTTTACGAAGTCAGCAAACAGGCATAGAGTCCTGCGTATCGAGTCTTGTGAACTAAAGTTCCCGAGTTACATTTACCCAGTAATTTCACTGCCTCTCTCACACTACAAACAAGAACACAGCAATGCGAACACATCTGCTAGAATAGAAATAGGTGCACTAACTTTGCACCTTTCACCCCCTTAAGGGATGATTTTTGAAAAATCATTTATATATGTATTATGACTTCCAATAAAACCGTTATTCTGAAATTATTCGAATAACTTCAAAAACTGCAAAGTATTTAACTTTGCCAGCCGGTTTTACCGGTTAGACGGGGTATTTTCAAAATTCCTTTTTTTGAAATAATTCGAAATTCTTTACTTATAAAAAGGAATCCTTGTGTGAAATTTCAAGTTTCAAACCCTGACAGTTTAAGCTTTGCGTTTATATGTCAGTCAGTTAGTAAGCTTCTCTTTCATATATATAGTTGAAAAGTAAATATATTTATAATCATCATCAACATTTCAGCCATTGGAAGTCCACTGCTGGACATAGCGCTGGAGCGCAGCTATCACTACGGAGATGCTGCTGCCTAATCCCGCCCTAGGATTTTATCTCTACTCTCTCGAATTGATATACCGCCATCTTTCGATTCTGGTACTTTAGTCGCCTCATACGACACCTAGTACAGGGGGAGGTATTATTCCCCTTTGCCGGTCTCACTACATATATAGCTGTAATAGAAATGATTTGTCTTCGTATATAAAAATTACGGGCTTCGGTGTTTGTCCGGGATGAAATTCTGATCTACTGAATCGGATTTAGTCAATGTTTGCATACTGTGTACAGATTGATCCAAGTTAAGAGACAGGATAGTTTACGTACTCGTATCAATTTATAGTTGAAGCACTTTATTCATGGTAAAAATGTAAGTATAGTTATTGATTGGACAGTCTGTCAGGTTAGCCAGTTACTTGTATACTTAGTTTAACTACAAAGGCCTGTTATTTTTTTATATATAATACTCAATAGAGGCGCAGAATATCCAAAATCGGTTCAATACATTTTGAGTTAAATCGTAATAAACAATTGAATATAACCTTTTTATAATACTATATTCTGATCTATGACTTTTATTAATTGAAATTCATTGAAGAGATATAGTGTGAATGGCTGACGGCCTGCCAAACTCTATCCTCACAAACTTACACTGCATATTGTCATCAACATAACAGAGTCCAGAAAATTTTGTCTTCTATCGTTTCAATTTAGAACGCAAAGATCTTTGCAATCTGCGAGGCGATTGTCTGGTCAAAGGGGTCATAAAGTGCGGTCTTAATATTTTTTTTTTGGGTATGAGTAGAATTTTTTGGGTTAGATTTAAAGTTGCTGCCAATCTCCGTCCTGTTGCATTTAAGCAACTCTGTTTCAGGTGGATACACCGCTATCTGTCAGCTCCGTCATTCGCCTCTACCTTACCCCGCGGTAGACTAGAATAGTAACTCACAAGCTTATACCACCCGCGACTGTCTTCGTGAGCATCACTAAAATGCGCGCTAGCTTACCTGGAATCAAAAGTAGTCCAAGATATACATATTGCGTAGTGTAAAATCGCGTATGTAGCAGTTGTCAATAAAGTTCAAAGTTCAATTGTAAAACATAAAATGTACACTTTATTCAGTATAGTCACATACGCGGTTTTGAATTATCTCCGAGGATTTGCCGATTTGTATCATCCGTTCTCCGTATAAACCGTAGAGTATACATATTGATAGCCTAATTATTATCCGTTTCTGTGTCTTCGTGCTTAATCGGTGGGCAGCAACCAGGACAGTCATTACAAGCTAGGCGCGGACAATGGCGATCTTGTTAGTGGGCGTGTGGTCGCTCAATAGGAATTTGTTTTGGGGATACCTGCACTTTGATTTTGTACGAACTCGGTCACCCATCACTGCTTTTTAGTGTTCCGACACCTATTTGAATTTAAAAATAAAAATTGGTTAATTTTATAGACGCTTTTCATTTAAACAATACGACTACCATTTAAGAAAAATCATATCATAAAAGTACAAATGAAACATTTTTACTTGATTTACTTTTACACATTAGAAATAGTCATGAGATAGCTTATCTACCTCTTAGAATGGTTGTCAGCATTGGTACCGCAATCTCACCTATTTCCACCGCCAAATAGCAGTGTTCCGGTTTGAAAAAAGTTTGTAACATTGTTTCTTCAGTTCACACGATTGGCGATACGCCAGTGATATCCTTGCGATGACACTAGCGTTTTAAAGCTGCGGTGAGGTTTGCCATCAAGCGGACCGTATGCTTGTTTGCTGACTTCATAATATAAAATACTAGCTGTGCCCGCGACTTTGTCCACGTGGAATAGTTTTTTTGGGTACCATACCTCTTTACCTTAATTTGTATAAACTTCAAATGTCATGTTTATTTATATCAAATGAAGGGCCTGAAAAATAAGTTTCCAGTTTCTAGCTCTAAACATAGCGATACCACCAAACAACTTTTCATCCCCCTTTTCGACCCCTTACAACCCTATGTCCTTTCTCAGGGTCTAAAGATTGTCTGTGCCAAATTAGTAGTAGTATTGTAAAAGATTTGAATTTTTGTACGTTTGTTACGAATAAACGCAAAAACTACTGGTTTTATTTCCAAAAATTCATTCACTCATAGAAATCAGGAAATAACATAAATTATATTTTTCCGTATTTTCATGGAAACGGGAATTACGCTGGCTAAGACGCGGAACACTTTTGTTTTAACAAGTCAAACTATCAATGAAGTGCATAGAATCATACTAAAACACAAATTCGCAAACCTTTCATATCAAACACAGCAACATGCGCTGACGCATCCGACTGGCGGTACATTAGGTCATCTGATCTTGCGTCCCGTTCGCTCCCATAATCGCGTCCTACTCTTACCAGGCCCCGGCTACTGTGCGTTTCCTTTTATTCGGTTCCCGTAGATGTTGACTCAGCGAAAAACAAACGTTTCTATTGTCAGTGTCATTAGATTATTTGTTGAGTTAGTTATAATCGGTAAACAAGACAAGTGTGGTGCAGTTTATGCGGTATTCTGCTAACTTTTTTCATATAATTATGAAATGAATTATCCTCCTTTAAGCAAACACAATTACCATTTGTAAATACATATATTTTTATAAATATACATCTATACATGTAAATAAATTAGGGTGTGTAATATTAAAAATAATCGCTTTCTACTACATGCATATTAATTTACATAAGGTGCTGATACCAAAATATTATTTTTTAGAATTTTTGTCCGTCTGTCTTTCTCTCTGTTTGTTCTGGCAAATCTCTGGAACAGCTGGACCGATTTGGACGGGACTTTTACTGGTAGATAACTTTTGTAATAAGAAGTAACTCAGACTCAGGCGGTATATATCCGAGACTGTGTAGCTCAAATTTACAGGATGGGGATGGGTAGCAGCATCCCCGCCGTGATAGCTGCGCTCTGCGATTGCCAACACGCTTGCCCAGCGCGGAAATTATTGGCGAATTTCCATCTTTCCTTGGGGAGAGTTATGTCCAGCAGTGGGCTTCTAATGGCTGTAATGATTGTGCGTTTGTAGCAAATAAACTCCAAAACTGCTCGATTGATATCAATCATTATTTTACTAATGAAAGAAAACATTATCATTAAATATTATAAATTATATTTTATTTCTGATTTCTTATAGTAACGGGAACTACGCAAGTGATTCTCTTATTAAATTATACTTACGTATCAGGCCTGCCGTGAGGTACCGGCAAAGTAGAATAGTACCTCCCTCTGTACCCGGTATCATAAGAGGCGACTGAGGTTCCTGAACCGATAGATGACTGTATATAGGTGGGCATCAGATCAACCTACCCAAATATGCCAAATGTTTACACTCAATCTTGAACTCAATCGCTCCTTCATACAGATTAATACCGATTGCGAAGTCTTGACAGATTTGTGTAGGTCCATCTCTTGCAGTGTGTACACACAGATACTTAAATTTTATCTATACGTAATTCACAGGCACATGCACAAATAAATAAATTACTGTAACAGCAAAACTTACACAAAGGGACTCCAAAGACTTAGTCACTAAACAAATAATTTTGTGAACACGTCACTGTAAACAAAATCCCTTCTTCTCTAACATGATGTTAGTAGTTTCAGGTCAACGCTCTCTAGCCAGGACACTTGGCTGTCAGCCAAGGAAGGACATACGATACCTACACGAGTCTACGTTCCTAATTATTATTATAGCTCCAGATCTATCCCTATTTATGCATATGTAACAGATTCCAAAACGACTTCGAATACAAATTAGAAAAGTCTTACTGTCGCCCGTTGTTGTTGATAGAAGATACAAATAGATAGCAGACCCGATGGTGCAAATTGTCGTGATCCTATTTAGCGTAGTTGTTGGTTCGATTACAATCCAAGACCAACATTTATATAATGAATATTTGTGCTTGTTCTGTCTCTGAGTGATATAATTAGTGATTCCTCTGTTGTCTGACGTCTGTATCACAAGTGCTTTGACTTATCACGGAGTCAGGTCAATGTATGAGATGTGAGAGTTTATTATTATATTAATATTGAATAAAAGAGTCATAGTTTATGTTACACATCAATTGAGAACACTAAGGAAAACAAAACAGTTTGTTGTTATAGCAACTTAACTATCAAGAACACTCTAAAGCTATAGGCAGCAAAGCTATTACTCGACTGCTATAAGATCAAAGAATCGTTCCACAAAGAAAGTATAATTAGATGTGAATCCAACGGTGTTGTATGTGTGTGTGTTGCACAGTTGCACATTGTATTAAATATTTATGAGCTGCCGTATGTACACTTCAACAAATAGTAGTAAAATTGTGAATTATTTTTTTTCATGTTTTGTTCAATGTTTTTTTTGGTGACAAAAATACGATCGAAAGTAAAGAGGAAAAAATTTACTTTTAAAAGACTTTTCTTTATAGTTAATGTATTTATATGATAAATTATATTCGATTTGTGTATTATACATAGTATTAATTTCGATTGACATTATTTTCTACAAATTTATCCAAGATAAACAAAGGAAAAATTGAAGTAAACAAGACAGCTTCGAGACGTATGGTAATAAGTTCACACAACATCCCTTACTCCGTGATGAGTTGCAAAAAAGTACTTGCTTGAATCACAAATATAACACTTCAATATCACCCAGACACAGAGCAAATACAAATATTCATCATATAAATATTTTTCTATGGGTGGAGATCGAACCCACGATTTGTGGTGCACAAGACAGGATCATTACCATTTGCGCCATTGGGCCCCTTCAAGGTTAAAATAGTTTTAATTGAAAACAAATGCATAAAGCTTATTTCGGTGTCAGGACGTTGATTAAGATGTTGATTGAATGAATCTATATAGAATTTTAAAACTAAAAATATTTGTATAGTAATAAGTTTTTTTCGATTCACGCCTTCATGACCATTGCATTGAGGTAACGCTGATTCGGATATCTAGGTATATTCCGGTACCGCTACACCTGGTACAAAGGTACCATTCTTTTCTGCCAATTATATTAAACAATGTAATAGTTAGTGTTTCTAGTAGATTCAAATGATGTCACCATTCCCAAAATCTCTGTGCAAATCTATAAGCGTTTTCAACATCTGCTAAACATGTGTCAGACAGGCCACAGACGGGAAGTATTATTATAATACAGCGTAGACTTGTTTATTTTGCTATCAAGACAACAATGCTAACTATTGAGAAAATGTTTTGTTCGTCTGTCCATTCAGACGCCGCATTTCATTCCTCAAGTGTTTTACATAAGTTGCATCTATTTACGAGTGCAATTTAAATGGCCCGCACAATTAATTTGGCACCCTAAGAACTGTGTAATAATAGTAGATCAACTGCATGAGATAGACCTCGTACAAAGGTCGTCTGCATTAGTGCCCCACTCTCACCCATTTGTAGAGTGTAAGACAGAGTCTGGCATTAGGTCTGTTGTATAAACTCACCACATCTCAGACGCCGCGCAGAATATTCCGTGTGATAGAGCCTTTTTCGGACAAAAGACGATTCCAAGTAAAGGTGGACGACGCTCTGTCTAGTGAGCGTAAAGCCGATGCCGGTGTACCTCAAGGCAGCTGCTTACCTTCAGTCCTGTACGCTCTATACACGGACGACATGCCAGAAATAGGAGAAGGCACACACCTGGCACTGTACGCCGACGACGCCGCCTACTACGCTTCCTGTATAAGGAAGCAGATAGCAGCCAAAAATTGCAGACACCCTCGATTTACTACCCGAGTGGCTGAGCAGGCTGCAAGTGAATATCTCCAAAACTCAGGCGCTTCAACACTCCTACCGAAACTCAGCCTACCAGGCCAAGAGATCGAATAGGCCTCAAGGTAAAATACCTAAGGGTTTGGATCGACAGCCGGCTGAGTATAACTCATCACGCGTCCAGTGTCATAAACAATACATGGTCCTCCCTCCCTCTTCACCAAGTGTCGTAAGAGGAGACTAAGGTACCAGAACCCTTTTGGCACTCCGTTCTGATGCTTCAAAGGATAATGCACAATGAAATGTATAAAATTATTTGTATCAAGTTTTGTGACTATAAACACTATGCCTCCTTTACTTGTCTTCACGAGCTAGCCGTTAACTAATATATACTTTTGCTTGTTTTATTTGACCCTGTTTGCCGTGAGGTACCAGCAGAGTAGAATAGTACGTTCCACTGTACCAGATGTAATATGAGGCGACTAAGCTACCAGAACTGACTGGTATATCCATCTGAAACAGTGCAGCTCAAATGCACAGGGCAGGGATGGGCAGCAGCATCCCTTGCGCAAAAACTGCGCTCTGCGATTGCCAACACGCTTGCCCAGCCGTCATTTATGGGCAAAAACCTTCTTTCTTGGAGAGGCTTATGTCCAGCAGTGGACTTCTAAAGGCTGGTATAATGATGATGAAGAGAGCATCAATTGTTTGACACGTATGTGGCCAAAAATGTATTAAGCCGTTATTGGAAATATTTTTACTTAAAATAAAGCTACATTATTTTAGAGTAATTTAGGCATATACGAAAAATAAATAAGAATCGACATAAAAAGATCAATAAATGAAATAAAATTAATAATTTGTATTTTATACGTTTGTAACATATTAACTCCAAAACTAGTGAGCTGATTCCAAAAACTCTTTCACAAATACACTGTTGCATTATAAGCAATAACCATGAGCTATATTTTATCTACATAACCTTATGGGAATGCGAACTACGCGGGTGAAAACAGCGGGGCGATGCGTGTATAACACGACTACACGATATATATGAATATCTAAATGAAGACAAAAGAACTTTAATCGTACCGCTTTATTATTAAAACGGGACATCGCCCTGCTTATAGATTAAAAGGCAGTTGAGGTGGACGCCCTCTTATCGCGGTGTGGCAACGTCTTCCGGGCTAAAAAGTTAGGATTAAAACTGTGACATCTCTATCATAAAGTAGGTACTATCTATGCTTTTAAAATAGGACAAACAAACGTTCAACCCCTAGACATATACTGTTGTGTCCTTCTTGCGTGGTATTATTAAATATTGTTAGCCAGGCAAGGTATAACGTGTAATCAACAAAAATAATTGTTTAGTACAAAGGGTGGTCTTATCGCATAAAACGAATTCTTCCAGGCAACCTTTAAATGGAAAATAATGAATAAAATAAATAAATAATAACAATATATTCCCACAGCATCTCATACATTGACTTGACTCCGTGTTAAGTCGCATTAAGCACTTGTGTTACGAATGCCAGACAGCAGAGGAATCACAAATATACTACTTAAATACATATATTTAACACCCCGACTCAGAACAAATAAAAATATCATCATATAAATATTTGCTGTGGGTGGGAACCCACGACACCTGGTGCACAAGACAGGATCACTGCCAACTGCGCTATCGAGCATACAAAAAAGAGGTTGAAGATCTAAATGTTTATCTGACATTTTATCTGCCTGCCAGACTGTTTGTTCTCTGAAACAGCAGGACATATTTTATCACGGCATTCACTTGTTTGTCACATGGCTTATGTGACAAGGTGTATCCTAAGCCACTTTAATGGAGATAGATTCCCAACTATTTCTTCTGCCAAACAGCAGTGATTGCATTATTGCTTACAGACGTCCACTGCTGGACATAGCTCTCACAATATTTTCCTGTGCCTGGTATTAACGATTCCCCGAAACCTTCACCAGGTCGTTCGACCATCAGGGACGTCTGCGCTTTCCAGTATGTTGCCGCCACTCGAGAATCTTAATCCACCATTTGAACAGTTTAAAGTGCGAGGTTCTTACACGGTCGAAATCGCGGGACGTTGCTAGTACAACATATAATCTAGCGACCACCCGATGCTCATACATACATATTCTTATTAATTACTAACTGACCCGTGCCCACTTTGTAGAGCAGTAAACACGTTTACTTATGATAAAATTACGAGTGTGTTTCGATTAGTAGTGAGTGCTACAATTTATTTCCTGAACGCCAATAGGGGTGTTATATTTTCACTGCGTATGTTTCATATGACAGAATCGACAGATGGTGGTATATCCATCCGAAATAGTGAAGCTAGAATACTCATGGTGGGGATGGGCAGTATCCCCGTCGTAAAAGCTCCGCTCTGCGATTGACAACACGCTTTTCTAGCGAAAATATTCCTTAAGAAACAGTTCTTAGGGATGCCTTAGTTCAGCAGTGGACATAGACCTCATAATGGGCCTTATAGTGATTCAAAGGCTTTCGAATGAGTAATTTAGAAATTATGAGAAAAATCCCCCTTTCTGGGGGAGGCCTATGTCCAGCAGCGGACTTCCAATAGCTGGTATGATGATGTTTCATACATACGTGCGATTGAGTATCCGCAGAGTAGAATAGTACTTCCTCTTATACCTGTAAGAGGCGACTGATATACCGAAACCGACAGTTGGTGGTATATCCACCAGAAACAGGTCAGAGATGGACAGTAGCAATCCCGTTTCGAAGCTACGCTCTGCAATTGCAACCATGCATGCTCAGCGAAAATATTCCTTTAGAAACAGTTCTTTGGGATGCCTTTGTACAGCAATGGACATGGGCCTCATATAGGGCCTCATAGTGATTCAAAGGCTTTCAAATGAGTAATTTATATGTCTATGTTTGTATAATGTGTGAATGGAAGAGTTAGTAAAGGACGACCTGGACGAACATATCTTAACCAGGTAAAAGAGGTATTATAGAAGGCCCAGGTCAGAAGTACCAAGAATGCGTAGAGCGTGTATTAAAGGACTATGGTGAGTTAGTAAAACGAGAGAGGTATGCCAAGATCATAGCGATTGGAGATCCATCGTCTCTGCCTACCCCGATGGGACGCAGGCGTGATGTATGTGTATTTATATATATTAAAACATACATACATATGTATGTTTTAATAAATTACTTTATTATATGCAATGTTATTGTGTGGTAGCTGTTTCTGGGAAAATACTTTTTTAATTGTTATAATGGATAAATGTTACACATTTTTTTCCTATGCCGTAAGGCTAATGCTCTATATCCACCTAAAGCAGTGTAGCTCAAATGCACAGGTCGAGAATGGGCAGCAGAAATCACGTCGCGAATGTTCGCTTGCCCAGCGCAGCGATTATAGGCGAAATTTCCCTTTTCTTGGGAAGTCCACTGTTGGACATATCAACAGTGGACTTCAATGGATGATAAGATGATGATGTTTGTTTTCCAAATAAAATTCCTATTACAAAGGGCATGTCGTTTGTAAAACGGTTGATGTTTCGTATATCAAAAAACGTACATAAATTTAAATCCAGTTATCACATTCCATTTTAGGAATGGATCCTATTTTTCTTTTTAAATATACATATTATTAAGCTTATGCTAGCCTAACGAATAAAGTTTTGTATAAATGAAAGAGTTTCCAAAAAGTTTTCAGTATTTTTTGAGCTTATGTGTTACAAACATAAGTTACTAGAGATACCTCATGCAAAGGTTTTCTGCATTGGTACAAGTTCACCACATATATATATATATATATATATATACATACACAGAACAAATGTTTGATTGTGGGCACCCGATGGCTCAGATGATAGTGATCATTGACCAAGGGACGTGGGTACAGTGGCCCACCCAGTACTTATACTAAAATGATGATATTTCTGTTTTTTTCTGTGTCTGGGTGTTAAATATACGTATTATATGGGAGAAAGAGAGATAATTGATAGATTGGAGCAACACATTGGCTTTTTTTTATTCGGAATTGGAAAATTTGTTTTTGGGTCTTCTGGCTTTTTATTTTTCTCTATGTAATCGGCAAGTGTGTGCGCAGTTCTAGGAAAACTCGTAACCAGAGTTCCTCAGGGATTCGATAATGCCTTCGCGGACAAGGTTGTGAGTGGAAAATAAATATGTATTTGTAGAAATGTACTGAGCTATGTAAATATAGGTTATGAGTTAGTTTTCTTTTAAGTAATAAATAATAAAGAGGTTGAAAAACATCGCCTCAGAGTAGGTATATATTGAAACGTCACTCGGTTTTTTCATAACGCTCCAATATAAATTGATGGCAGCGTAAAACGAGCCGAGTCTCACCCCTTTTAAAACCACCTTTACTTTCCACTTGCTAATTACTCAGCTCACGGGGCATAGTGACACAACCTTAAAAATAACGATAAAATATACTGTTATCTTTTTATTCCGTTAAAGCAAAGTATGAGGACACGAAACGTAAACAATTTGGAAGAGATTGCGATTGTATGATAAGACCACCGTATTGTATTTCACAAATGAATCAGTCGATGTGATAAGTGTTACCGCAGCCTATCATCATATCAACCACAAGAAGCCCATTGGATCTTAGAAGAGGCACTTTTTTCCATAATTGCCGCGCTGGACAAGCGTGTTGGCTGTTGCAGATATAATAGATATAACGCCATCTGTAGGTTCTGGGACCTTAGTCGCGATACCACGTCCCTAGTACAGGGAAGGTACTATTCTACTCTGTCAGTACCTCACGGCTTTGCCGGTACCTCTCCGCTGTCTGTAAATGCCCATGTTACATTACTGCTTCGCCCACCATTCAAACTCGATCATACCAATGCGAAGACTGCTATATGGCGGTTGAAATAGATGAGAGTGAGGCACCAATGCAGCCGACTTCTGAATGAGGTCTACCTCATGTTAAATAAATTTGTATATGCTATTTTAAAGTAACTCGGTGTACAATAAATAATTAATAAATTAATCTACGATACCACTCACAATCTGAGGCTATGTATGTGGTGTTAGTTAATCACTTTTTAAATAAACTCTGTTCAAAAGTGTATTAGTAATATGAAATTCATTAACAAGTTGATTTTTTTTACTAAATTTTATTTTATACCTGTAATTAATTCGGTTAGGACACGGTAACCTAACGGAAGTATTAAGTGACAAATTCTTTTTAAATGTAAATAATTAAATTTTAAAATATTGTAAAAACGCAATGTCTTCCTATATTCGCTTATACATAGGTAACCTATCTATAACAATCATAGATTAGGGAATTTGTGATCAAGTCGTATTTGCCGTAGGACTTCTACTCTTGGACATAAGTCTCACAAAATATTTCAAACAACATCCTTACAAGAACCGAACAGGTAAGATTTATTTTTCATCTAATCTCTAAAAAGATATGATTTTCAGCACAAATCAAGAGCAAAGGTTTTCTCACTTTCCCGGCTGACTGTTCAGAAAGACGTGTTGGTTCCAACACTGACTTATAGTAGTGACTGTTTAGTATGGCAGAAGAAGCACGCGAATGGAATAAATGCTGTTGAAATCTAAAAAACTTTAAGAGCACTTCGTAGATTTATTGTGTAAGTTTGAGAGATAAAAAATGTGTTATGATTAGCGGTCGACGTGATGTGAAATATGTTGTAGTGACAACAATAAGAAAAATAACGTTAAGAACACTTAGACATGTAAAAAGGAAGTAGAATGACTACACAAACATATAGAAGGTGAAGTTGAATAGAAAAAGGGCTATAGGGCGATATAGGCGAACGTACTTTAACCAAGCAGACGAGGTGTTAAAGAAGGGCCAGGTCAGAAGTACCAAGAATAATCGAGCTTGTATGAAAGGACTAATGCAAGTAAAGGAAGTGACAGAGACTTGCCAAGATCGTAGCAAACGGAGATCCATAGTCTCGACCAACCCCGATCGGACACATGCGTGATGTATGTTCTCAGTTACATTTAGAAATATTTCATTCATAAACCAAATGTCGTCTATTCCAACATAGTGGTCATAAACGCTGCCCTAATCAAAGTAATAGCGTATAAAGCTTACGATAACATCATTGTCCAGTTTTGACGTGCGAATAATTTGAATAATCGTACTTGGGACGTTGTGCCTCCTGGGGACCGGTGCACGCGAAAGTGTCACAGTCGCACACAGTTGTTGATGGTGACCGCTTGCTTCCACCATGGATGTTAAGGTAACCCTTCCATTTTACTATTACATTTATAATTCACTTACCATTGAAGAGTTTGTACAGAGAATGATTGGTGATTTCGAACGCATCCGCCCTTGTAATTTGCAGTTAACGACATGAACGTTTCTGCAGTCGTTGACATTACTTCAGAAGGCTGTTTGTTAGATTTACATATATGTTTAGATAGACTTTTAACAGGATTTAAGCAATCGTAACCAACCTGCATTACAATGAATGCAAGTGTGTACAGTGAAGACCTGTAACTAAGGTTACTTGATTACCTACCATCATTTTTATCTTAGGATTCTTTCTACCTCATATATCCTCAGGACCATTAAACATATTAGCGTAATAATACAATAGAAAACCACGATCTATACTCAAAATGTAGGGAAAGTTTAAAGAAAAAAGAGATAGAAAAATGAGCGAAAGAGAAAATAAGATTAATTTACATAACTTGTATTAAACCTATAAAATCTAAATTTGAACTGGGAAGGGTACCGCGCCTTCTAGCCCTTGCGACTGATACCTGGTGTAAACCTTAGTAATTATTAGTGCCGCCTACTATATTCTCAAAGGGCAAAGGGCTTTATATATATAATAAGCTTTTAGTGTTTTTTAGGATTCATCTGTTTCTTTTTAAACGGAGTATAATCGTATTTAATATAATATTTACAGACAAGTTGTTTTTTGTTGTAATAATAATAATACTCTTTATTACATACAGAAAAATAAAAAATAAAAAATTATAGTAAAAATGGCGGTGCTCAGAGCGATTTCTTCCAGGTAACCTTAAGATGGATAAAAACGAAGAAAATATCATAGGGCAGTTCAATGTACACTACAATTGTATAAAAATAAAGTAAATTAAATACTATATATATCCATATATAATAATAAAATTAAATACCAATAAATACATAAATTTATATATTTTTTTTACAAAATAAGCACATATATATTTAAATAATGAATAATGTAGTCTTCTATTCGATCAGTCATTACAGTGACAGGAAATGCTTAAATATGACTTTAAATATAATTCAACACTTAATTATGCATGAAACATTTAACGTAATTAAGACACCATAATCTATCGGAAGTTCTGACTTGACACGGCAGAACGTCTAAGTCTAGTATAGCAAAAGCTGATCGGTAGACCATACTATGCCCCTTGACTTATGTAGATCCTTGGATGACTCATCTAAGGCAACGGGGTGACATTGTTAAATCATACAATCTAAGAGCTTTTTATATTGTGTAAAAGGACTGCAGTTTTTTTTTGTGAATGCCACTATATTCGCTGATCATTTTATCTTTAGCAGGGAAAGGAGAGAGGCATCCTTAAGCTGGAGCCGCGTCCTACGATGGTGGTAGACATCAGGTCGGTGCTGACACCCCAGGTACATAGTCAATGTTTCAGTCAGTATTTGTGGTTACTCAGTTGTTCCTTTTGTGCGTATTATAAAGGATATCCTTCTTCAAAGAGACCAGAATAACTCAAGTTATTTATCTATTTATGGTAATTTATTAATATTTTCATTTGCGAATATGCCCTTAATTAAAGTATGAATTATTTGTAATTAATACATTTCACGAATAGTTCTCCATTAACTGATTCCGCGATAAATCTTAAAATGCCTTGATATTATAATTTGTATAGGATTTCTACTATAGTTTACCTAAACGTTGGTTTATCTGTTTCGTTGACTGCATACTAAATACACATGTGTATACTAGTATATAAGAGTCAGTTTTGCAATAACTGACCAATTTTTTCTGATTGCATTAGGCACACAAAACAGAGTCACAGCGCATCAAAACACTCTAAAAATGTATGGGATTTTAACAAGCTGTGAATCCACAAGGATGTATCCATGGCTAAATATACATTACCAATAAAGCGATGAATTTCGAATAAAAATGAAATACACTAAACATGATAATTAATAAAGAAAATAGAGAAAACGGAATAATATCAAAAAAATTGTCAAGATTGATTCGAATTGAAACTAAACTTGATAATGAATAAATAAAATAGAGTGAAAAGAAAAAATGTAAAAAGAAATTGTCGAGGTTGATTCCAATTGATACTAAACTTGATAACGAATAAAGAAAATAGAGTAAAACGAAAAAATATACAAAGAAATTGTCGAGATTGATTCGAAAAGTGACGTATAGTCAAAATTGTAGTTAAACCACGATCCCCACAACCACCGCTGGCTTCGCAAACACTGTTCAATTAGGGTAACGTAACACCGCCGCGCGCGTACACATTCAGTTCACAAGGCCACTGGCTCCCAAACTGATCTAATGACTGACAATCTGGAACCTAATTTTATTAAATATTTACACAGTATCAATCATCTACACGAGTGGCATGTTAAAAGTGCACCGCAGACCTTTTCTAAAAATATCTCTATTGAAGTCAACATATATACATCAACAAAGGTGCGCATTTACAAACAAATGCTGTTTTATTTGACTACCTGTCCCCACGACTTCATCTAACCAGCCGTAAGAAGTCATTCAGTCAGTCAGCTGGACATAGGCCTCTCCAAATTAGGGTTTTTGCCCATAATTGCCGCACTGGGCAAACGTGTTGGCAATCGTAGAGCGCAGCTTTCGCAACGGGCATGCTGCTGCCCATCATTTGACATCACTGTCCATATGAACTGCATTTCTCTCATCTTTTCGATGGATATACCGCAATCTGTCGGTTCTGGTACCTTAATCGCCTCTTACGATACCTGGTACAGGGGGAGGCACTATTCTACTCTGCCGGTACCTCACAGTACTAATAATAATAAAGAAAAAATATTTGTATATTTGTTTGAAACGAAATAGGCTCAAGAACTACCCAATCGGTTTTGTGAATTCTTTCACAAATATAAAACTACATTCTGCTGGAGTAACGAAAGCTTTATCAAATAAATAATTAATTATTAGGATATTTTATAAACGGCAGCGTTTACTATATCAACAAGTAAAGTATGCTATATTTTATACGCATATTCTTAATATTTATTTTTATTTTACTACTACTTAGTCGTTAGGTTCTGGAATGGAGACCACGCACCGGCAAGCGCAGCGTATGGCGTCCACCCACAAGATGGACAGACGATCTGACTAAAACCACAGGATCGCGCTAGATACATGCTGCATACAACCGGTCCGATCGTAGATTACTTGAGGAGGCCTTTGTCCAACTGGGGATGTCTTATGGCTGGTGTGGTGATGATGATGATGATGATGATATTCTTACGGGAATTGTGGGGAAATGGTGCTGTGCGATATCGACCGCTGCTTAACTTGTACCTATAGGAATTGTACATACATACATCACGCCTGTATCCCATCAGGGTAGGCAGAGACTATGGATCTCCACTTGTACGATCTTGGCATACCTCACTCGCTTCCCTTACTCGCATTATTCCATTCATACACGCTCATTAATTCTTGGTACTTCTGACCTGGCCCTTCATTAATACCCCTTCTATCTGGTTGAGATATATATAGATTACTTGTAACCC
>JACJUM010003259.1:3353699-3375516 GCA_020976665.1 Heortia vitessoides | reverse complement strand
CCCCCCCCCCCCCCCCCCCCCGGTACAGTACTGTAGTACACTGTTTTATCTATCTCGTGTGTTCAGACAGCGTTTGCAATTTAATTGTAAAAAAACGATGTTTATTTACGACATCACATTAGAAACTTATAAAATTAATTATCAGTGTTTCTCTAATATATTACATATGTATTATACATATAATTAATCCTCTCGAATTACTGTATCTATTAAAACAAACCGCATTAAAATCCGTTCCATATTGACAGAGATACAGAGACAAAAAAAGCGAGTATGTTTTATACTGTATGGTGATAGATAGTAATCGTTCGTAATGGAATAAGATACATGACGGAACACGCAGCTACAACGACTATATAAATAGTCCCAAATTACGTAAGCAATATATCATCATTCGATAAGCAATAGTACGTACACGAGCCCGCTGACCTTCACGGAAGACATTTCCTAATTATACCGCGATACAAATTAAGTCGGCATCGGGAGCATAATGTAAATGCAGAACCAGGGCTAGTTGCTTCCGAATTGTTGATGATTTGTTTTGGATATATGTTTTAATTATTATGAGGAAGTTGAAGTGGCAGTGGGCAGGGATTTTGGTACGCAGAACCGATTGCCGATGGAGTCGTAAGGTTCTGGAATGGAGACCATGTACCGGCAAGCGCAGCGTAGGGCGTCCACCGCCAAAATGGAATGGACAGACGATCTTACTAAAACCGCAGGATCGCGCTGGACACAGGCCGCATACAACCGGTCCTATTGGAGATTACTTGGGGAAGCCTATGTCCAGCAGTGGGCGTCTTATGACTGATATGATGATGATAATGTGTTATAAGAGAATTCATTTCAGACGAAATGATGGACTCGCGTAGATTCGACATCAGCATTTTTATCCTAATATTGATCCTCAACATTACCAAAGAATAACATGAGGTGGTCTTCATTCTTTCAATAGAGTCATATGCTTGTGTTACTTAGGGAAGCCCATTTTTAGCAGTTATGTTTATCGGCTTGATAGCGCGGTAGTGACCCATCTTCTGCACCAAAGGGCTCGAATTCGATCCCCACCCGTGACAAATATTTATATCATAAAAATACTCCTTAAACGCCTATTAGACGGAGTTTAATTCACTCTTTAACTTTTTATTAAACGTTTCGGTTACATTCTCGAGAAATATGGCCCCTTCGAAACAAAATTGTTAAAAATATAAAAAACGCGTTTTAAAGCCGTTAAATATTTTTTTTTTGAAAATATAATTTATATGCATATATAAATTATATATTATTTCTTTAATGAATATTTGTATTTGTTCTGTGTTATCATATTTATATGTATTATGTTTGTAATTCCTCTGTCGTCTGATATCTGTAACACAATTGCTTTGAGCGACTTATCACCGAGTCTTGTCTATATATATAGGATTTTAGGTAAATTATAAAGATTGAATCTGTTTCTAATTGACGACTGTTGTAATGATAATGATGAATATATAATTATAATAGAAGCTCTTCTTTTAACGGGATTATATTAAATATTTTTATAAGAACCTTCATGGTAATTTTATATTACCTTTCGTAAGAATAGCAGTGACCATCACTTCAAAGATTCACTGATTTCTTCTATTTTCGCATTCCCATAGAAACTCGGTGATATTTTTTAAAATTATCAATAATCTTGACTACTCTAAGGAGTCGTAAATGTCATTTGTACAAATAGGTTTATTGACCTATACATTTATTGAAACTAGTGTCTATAGCGAACCTCCATAAAAACTAGTGATAAAGGTTTTACGGTATAATTGAAGTCGATTTTTTACCCCCATTTAGTTTATTTTCCTTTTTAATGATGTTCTAATATGTAATTAAAATAAAAATGAATTTTATAATTAAAAATTTTGTTACGTCCCGTTTCGATGCTTAATTTCTCTTGACCTGTCTGATAACCGGACCCGCTTACTCGTAACAGAGCACGCCCAACTACGAAATCAAGACCTCAATGTGAAGTCACCAATTACTATATAAAATATACCTCTTATATACCGCTACCTACCCGTAGGAATGGCAAGAACATCACAATATAGCCCTTACAGCTAGTTCTGCTCAACTGAGCAATCGAATTTATTCTCATTATTAAATATATCAGGTTTTGATGATGACGATAAAAGATACCTAATTAACACGACACACAATGCGTGATAGAAAAAAATAAATGGAAGTATTAAGAATTGTGAAAGGTATGAAGTAAAGTACCGGCAGAGTAGAACAGTACCTCTCTCGGTACCAGATGTCGTATAGGGCTGCTGAAGGTAACCAACAGATGGCGGTGTATCCATCCAAGATAGTGTAGCTCAAATGCACTGGGCAGGGATGTGCAGCAGCATCCCCGTCGCGAAAGCTGCGCTCTGCGATTTGCAACACGCTTGCCTACCGCGGCAGTTATGGGCAAAATTCAGCAGCGGACTGCCGATAGCCGTAATGGTGATGACAATGAAAGTAAAGATTTGCTTCTCTTAAAAATATTGACAAATGTGTAGCCAAATCCACAAGTCAATACGCACCTATAAGTATAAAAATAATACAGCAAATAGTGTTTTTTTTATCCATAGCTAATCCCTACCAGAGTCCAGGGCGTGATCGAGTGGTCAGCAAGACATACTGCCACAAGTCACGGCATTGCCGCCCGTTGATTTGCTAATTTATCACCATTCCATTGTCGGACCTAATTAACTAATTATCGTGATAGGCAAACGGACCGGAGGGCCTCAACGCGCGGTTCAAAAAAACAAAGCGATTGTGATTTGCCGATAATAAAGTTCAAGTTACATTATATTTCCTATCATTAACCGCTGATAGTGGATTTAACGTCACCATATTTTACTAACATATTTGTATGTTTCAAGAGTGGTATTCTTAAGCAGCTGCCGTGGTAGCTTAAATGTATAAAAAATTGTTTAAAAAGTTGACAAATAGTAATAATATTACTTAATCATCGTGGGCTTGTCATATAGACTACCCTTGTCATCCATCCGTAACAGTGTAGCTCAAATGCACAGGGCGGAGATGGCTTGCAATATCCCTGTTGTGATGCTACGCTCTGCCATTGCCAACATGCATGCCCAGCGCAGAAATTTTGGGTAAAATTCCCCTTATCTTGGCGATGCCTACATCCAGCAGTGGACTTCCAATCGATGATATGATGATAAACGTAAGGTTTTAGGGAGGTAATCCCAGAGCCTAGCTTTGCGAAATACCTACTGCTACCCATCTCAACCCCATTTGATCTTAGCCAGTAAGGATAGATATACCGCTATCTGTTGGTTCCAACACCTTAGTCTAGTACAACTGGAATGAGTATTATAATGTTAAATAACATAATTGTATTTATTTGATTGAAGATAGTAATAGCAACGTTTGGCCTTGAGTATACTGATCGTATTGCAAAAAGATGTGAAAATTCTGTTAACTCCGGAAATGTTGTGGCAATTTTAAGTACAACTCTTTTATCGCGTTGAGTACAGAAGCTATTTTTTTATATTTTTCCTTGATCTTAAAGTTTTTTTTGTACACTATCCTCATAAGGTCTTATTGGTACAGATAAATTAATGTATAATAGATGAGAAAGATATAATTATTTATTAGTATACTATACCGAGAAAATTACACAATTTCAAAATAAAGTGGTATATCATCCCTATTTATTAAGATGATTCTACAGTTAAATTGGCGAATTGGTAAATCGAATAACTTAAAATGGAGTATTGATCCGCAATACTTCTAATTTATTACCTATTGGAATACCATTATTACCATTATTAGTAAAAAATAATCTTTTGTTTAATTCTGTAGCTGACTATGATTCGACTTAATGCATCAAATTTTTTGAGTTTATCTATGGTTTTATGCTATATATTTATTATTCAAATCATTGTATCATATAACCATTCATTCATTTTAGGCATAGACAATTCTTGATATGATTGCTTTTTTTTATATCGCACTCCTGAACGAACTCAAATAATATTATTATTATTGCATACTATGTTAAAACTTGTGCATTAAGATTTCCGAATTTTTGTTACATACTTAAGAATGTAATACCCATATTTCCATTATTTTTGCAAGTAATCGAAAATTTCCTTTAATTAACTAATATGTTGCATTTTCTCAGTATGCCTTTTCTAATAAGGCAGGATATATGCGTAGTATAGTTTCTTCTATCTATGTTTGATTTTATGGGTCGTGTTTTAACCTAATTCATATTAAGGTCTGGTTATAGAGGTGATTTTTTAATAATATTACAGTTTAAATCATGATACCAAGTTTTTGCCGAGAAGACTTAGAAACATGCGAGATTCATGACTATACTAAAATGAATGAGCTACTTTAAAAAAATATTTTCAAAACTATAGACAGAGATCAATAAACTAAACAAAGACAGAAGCTTTTATCTTGAAGACGGTAGATTAGGCAAAGTGACCAAATGCCGCGGATTGATCACAAAACGCTCAGCGGGTGGCGGGGCGTCGATCGAGTCGCGTGATGACCACGCTAATGTTTCATCGGGTACATCTACGTGGACAAGTCATCGACTTAACATCAGTGTATAACTGATTAGATAAAACATTAACGTTCTAGCGATTTTGAGTGAATTTTTCTTAAATGCGGAATAAGCAAATCGACCAAATTGGTCACAAAGTGCGACACTGTGTGTACCGATCGAGTCGTGTGATGACCGCACAATGACCTGCAGGTACATCTTTGTAGACAAGTCCTCCAGGTAACAAGTTGCATTCATTTTCGAACAAAAACTGATCCAAACTTAAACTCAATGGAAGACCAGATGAGGCACTTTAAAGAAAGCCTTTAAGTTTATGGGCGCTTATTGGTCATAAAATGTGATTTATATTTGTAATTTCATATAAGCAATCCGTTTTGGAATACAGTAAGGATACCTTCTAACAAAATATAACAAATCTTCTATGGCTTTGAAACGTTTTATTTATCTTTTTATGTAATTTTGTTCGATTTTTCAGTGACCCTGATACAACCGTTGTCAATATTTTAATTTAAATTCAAAAATAAATTAACGGATAGAAATACCTATGGAGGTAATGGTTCCAATAGCATTTAGTGTTTGTTGGTGTTGAAATATGTACTACCAGACCCTTGACTAAAAAAAATTAGTTAAAGAATATAAATTCAATCAAAATATATTTAAAATAAAACATCCAGGATATACCCAGAACATTGTAATGTTCTGGGAATAATCAATGTAAATGGTCAGATTCGCTGGTTATTAAGAAAACTCCTTATATACTTAATATACACGTATAATATTAAGACGTTTCACGTCGACTGTTAGACGTAGGCCACCAGGTGATTCAAGGAGACGTTGGATAGAGAGAGGTTAAATGCCACGTGGAAATCGCATAGCGTGGCTTCGTGAAAGCCCTTTGTCGAACCTAATACCTCAGTTACCTGTTACAGACCACGGCTTAATAAATATGACAAAGCGATATAAATGTCCTTTTCCATATGATAATTGACTAGTTATTAGTTATGATTGAAAAAAATTCTCAGCAATCTACGAGTATATAATAGAAACAAGAATAAAGAGAAAACACAAGTAACCAACACAAACGTGTTTGTGGTGGTTACACGATAAACTGTTCCCGACTGTACTCAGACAGAAGATATATTTCTCACCACACCTCAGAATAACGAGCCTCCAGTCTTTATTAATTCCCCATTATAAGGCCCAACTTACACTGGAAAGTATAAATTATAAAACTAAATCTAATTTGCCGCAGGTATCCATGAGGACATATTAACAAATATTACGAACATGTAAAAATATGCATTTCTAAATTAAACTTAAACTAACTATATTTTCATAAATATTATGTATGAATAAAACTTGATGTGATATAATTTTTTTTTTTGCATTTCTCTTTCTATACTAGTTAGGCAACAACATCAAGCAACAATTATAATGACACATTCCACTCAAGAATACAAAAAATACACTCGTAGCATGCGACAATTCGCTACGGAACTGTTCGGAAGCAAGCAAAGCATCGATAGGTGTCGTAAAGAACAATGTTTATGGGTCCGTGTGCGGCGGCCTTACCGCGCTCGCCACTATGCCTCAGTCCGATCGCCAACCTGTCGGCTGTAACACCCCACAGCCTCTGCCTGAATTAGAAAAAAAGTAAAAGAAAATTTTTCAGTGTCTACCAAATTCGAATTACAAAACCGCCAATTCAAAACACTATTCCATTTTCGAAATATATTTATGCGCATCAGAATTAGTGAGTCGATTTCTAGGAATAGAGTTGTGACATAAAAAGATATATATCGTACATATGAAGCAAACGTGTTAATTTTGTCGCATATACTTTTTTTAAACTAATCCACGAATTCTGGCGAATCCGAATGTAATTTCTGCGAAAACAATTAACGAAAAACATTTCAATTAAAATCAGAAGCTAAGTGACTGGCAAGGGTCACCCGCGGTGTTTCGAGTAATGAAAATGGAATTAGCATTTGAACTCGTTTAGATTAAAATCACCGGTTTCACCGCGAACAATTCACAAATTGGTTACACGTAAACCGTATAAATGGACATACCCACATACTTGTTGCTGATTCACGCCGTTACTGTAAAACGTTTGATTCTGAAATTATTCCACCTTTTTTACGAAAAATAGATCGATATTACATACTTAATTAGAACTGTAGAAAAAAAATTAAATTGGAAAATCATCAAAAATAGTTGATGTTAGAATAATTATTTAAAATAGGAATGCAAAAGCATCTTGAGCATTATCGATACCATACCTCTAGAATATTTCTGAGGCCAGACATACAATACAATAAGCAGTAACTAGGTCTACCCTCAGGGTTCGTACGAGCACGCGCCAGTGTCTCCGCAGCCGTCAGTGGACCGGCTCTCGGTGACTTGGGCTGACCCTGGCAGCATGACGTCATCGGGGATCAACCTCTACCCGCTACCGTCGGAGACGCCGGTCAGCAACGAGGTGAAATTTTCTCCTTCTGCCGGAGGTAAGAAGTGTTGATTTTATTAATATAATTAAATCTATTAATTTTTATTCTCAATGTCTTTTCCGCCGTCTATCAAATGTAGTCTAATTTAATCTAATTTGTAAATATAGTTTGGTGAATTTTCGGTGAAAATTATCAACCTTAAACTTGACTAAATTATGTTTAATAAAAATTTCAAGAAAGAGATCAAGAAGATCTTTAAGTATTACTCAGCAGCAAGATTACTAAAAATGGTTAATATTTCGTCTACTTTCTTACTACAACTGACTTGCAGTGTTCTGCGGTTCACCTTGCTGTATAATATGGGGATAAAATATGCTCATGTTACTGGCTAAAAATAAACTTATAACTAATGAAAAATTTATTGAAATCGGCTTAGTAGTTTTAAATGCATTTGTTAGAAACGTACAAATCAATATACTTATAACACAAATCCTGTCGCTTTAAAGTAGAGTAGCTTTTTTTATTGAATTTCCAAAAACGGTTCAGTAGTTTTTGATCCTATTTCATTACAAACAAAAATACAAACCATTTCTCATTATAATATAGTTCTAAGAAATCATTTGACATTACCTTTCACTTTTTCCTATTACGCTGCTTGATATCAGCATTGCGTTGTTCCTCGAACTCTACTCATTGGTCGCGAACAGACCAATGACAAAAATATATTCTTACTTGGACCCGAATGGAAAGAACTCAGCTAAGGTACTACGCATCCTTGCCTCCTACAAACGTACTTTTAGTATTGTCTAAAGAGTACCCGCTTTTATGGCCACACTCCTTCCTCAAAATGTGGAAAGAGATGGAGTTCCATCAGAGATACCACCAGATTTAAGCTCAGGTCGATTACGGATAGGCCGAAATTCAAAAAAGGTTAATGGCCATTGTCTTGATTTTTTAAAGTTTATATTACTCCTGCTTTGTCCGATTTTCTATTTTCAAATGGAAACGATCATCGCGACTCTATTTAAAAATACTATTGATTAACTAGAAGTGTATTCACTAAGTTTGCGCTACATACAAAACCAAGGTATTTATACAAAAAAATATTTTTTTTATTCTCGCTAACTAGCATATATCTTCGCAAATTATGCAGAAAAAAATATGACGGCATAAAAACAAAAATATGCAGATAAAACCAGCACTCCCTTAGAAAGGAGTACTAATTAGAATTACATAATTTCTTAGAGAATTCTAATAGTTCCAAATCTTAATAAAATTCCGAAGTGATTGTGGGCAGATTATAAAATACTTTTAAGTATATATTTAATATATTGTATTTGTTTCTCTTCCCTTAAATCCAATTCTACAGTACATTGTAAATGAGTCAGAGAATTAAAAAAAAATGTGAGGTAAAAACAAATACGGTAGCATATTTACATTACTGATAGTATACATGTCCTCCGCGCTCGATAACATAACCAATTAATTATTTATTCATTTAGCTGTAATCAAATTTTTAATTCAATTTATATTTAAACTAGTGTCCCGCCACGGCTTCAACGGGTATTTAACACGAAAAAATATCAAAAATTATATATTTTTAACACACACATAAAGCCAACTTTTTGTGTCGTATTATTTTAATGTTCCTTTTTGTTTTTATCATTTATTTATTTTTGTTTCTATCATACATACTATAAATACCTATTTTCACCCTTGGTAGGTGAATTAAAACAAACGATAAAACACGTTTTCAAGGAAATATTTTTAAGAGTATCAATGCGATGTTTTATCAAAATAATTGCTAATTTAAAGATAGCTACTATACGAGATTTCATGCCCTAATTTGTTTATCTTCTTTTTTTGAATTGGTCCTCATTATGGAAACATTTTGTTTACAGTAACAAACAAACGCTTTACTATTATTACCGGTGCTAATGACCTTTAAATGGACTGAACTACATGTCAACAAATATGTGTTCATTAGAAACTTCTTTTTATGTCTGCACTTTTGCGAATTATAGTAAGAAAATACTAAAACCTCTTACTAGGTTAAAGACTGGTAACATTTATATCCAATGTGTTGCATGAGCGAAATTTTTTATTTAGCTGAATTGTGCGAATTTTATATATTACACTCTCAATTAATAAGTGACTAGTTGAAGCCCGTGACTTCGTCCGCGTCATAATCGCAACGTAAGTTTCCTTATGTACAAGCGATATCCTAACCAATGACAGTCGTTTATTTTCCGGGTTAAAAATTGTATGTCATCTTTTGTCGACTTCAATATCACACATTAAAATCATGACAGTCAATCCCTTGCTCTATGAAAAACAACACAGCAATTGTATCCCACAAAATTAACCGACATTAAAATCTACATTATTTTATTAGACCAGTTCGACAAACAAATATACAGTCCGCGTGATAGTAAACGTCACTGCAGTTTATTGACGCTTGTAATATCACGAGGATATCACAAGCGCGTTGCCAACCCTGTGACTTGAAGAGAGAGACTGTGAAATTACTGGGTAATGTGATATAAAACATTACCCAGTAATTTCATAGTCTCTCTCAACCTTCAAACTGGAACACAGCAATACGTCACTGCTCTTTGGCGGTAGAAATAGATGACAGTTGCATTTATGCAATATACATAGTTGCAAATACTAATGCAGGCAATCTTAGTATAATGTTTACCTGATATAGTTATTTACACTTGTTTTTCGAGAGAGTAACTTTTAACTTTGCCTAAATTATCAGCAACAAACGCCCACTTCCATTAATAATATTTGCTATAGACCCTACCCGGCTTCGCTCGTGTATTAGTACCAATATCATATAAATCAATCGAGTCCTGTGTTCGTTTTAAGAAACGTTCTTGAATTTTCTTTTCGTGCGCGTTTGTGATAATTCCTATAAAATTAAGTTAATTGATAAAGTGTGTGGGTAATAAAACTGCGCGTGAAAAAAAAACATTCTTAAAATACAGATATAAACCATAGTGTAATATATACCATTCCGTTAAATGCGTAATTGAGTGTACCGCGAACTAACAAGAGCGAAAGCCTTTTGTATGTACCCATTAAAAATTCCTCCATTAATTTCGAATGTCAGATTTACCTTTATTTAAGTGTTCAGTGATCGTTTTAAACTTGTCAGTCCAGGAATCCATGTCCTGTTACCAGTTTTCGTTAATTATAGACATTTTATTGATTTACCTCATCAGCTGCCGCCATCGTTTATTCTGATTTACAACCGAACTCGCCCATTAATAACGAAAACATGCTAAAAAATCCCATCTTGTATCAACATTCGCTGTGGTTATGAGATTCGCCTCCCAAATTACTTTCCGTAATTTGCGATCCAAAATGGCCGCCATGTTGTCTTTTTTTTTAAAACGGCCGAAATGCCCTGTCCGGTCCGCACGACCAATCGTAAACTTTATGTTGGCGATTTTACCAGGCTTTTTTGATGTAATCAGCTACCAAGATGTTATTAGGATTATTTTGAATGCATTTGATTATAATCCTGTATGCTCTCCTTTGGAATGGTTTTTAGATTAAAACAAGTTTATTTTCGTAATAGAATGAATAAATTTTGTCTCTTGTTATTAGTTGAGTTATATTTATTTTTTTGTGACATCTAATTAAAAATACACATCAAAAACCAATGCCCAGACAACAAGACTCACATAAATACGATATATAAATATCGAAACCGTTAAAAATAGTCCATGAGTATGTAGTATCTTACCCCAAATTTAAAGGTTTATTATTAATACGTTAAGTTATCATGCTATTTAAAAACGTATACCTACTATTAAGCGTAAAAATAGACACGCAGATACACGCAAGATTTATCTAATTGACTTTTTATATAGGATAGGTATGAGGCGCTTGATCTGTAAATAGTAAAATAAAAGACAATCGATATCATTATATATAGATATGCATATTGTATTGTATACACTCACAGGCAAAATCGGAAGGTGCTTGTATTTTTACCAGATTTTAACTAATAATGGCATATTTGATATCTTTATTTATTTTAACTGATATTATATAGTGGAAAACAAATATTATTTGTTTGTTTGTTATGATTTAACTCCAAAACTACTAAACCGATTAAAAAAACTGTTTCATTATTATAAAGCTACTATATCAGCAAACAAAACAGTTTTTAAAATGGTAAAGAACTGGGAATGTCACAAGTATATTAAAGACCGAAATACCGTAACTGATCTATATTTACAATATTTTTTTTCTCAGAATCTTGACATTGAAACAAACAAAATTGATCGATCTTGTTTTGTGGAATTGGCTGTTATTTTCATGTAACATTAATATTATCTTCGTATTCTTACAAGAAAGGGATATATGCGGATGAAATATCAGAGCGTTTCTAGTGAGTTTGTAAAACTACCTTGAAGTTATGGAATTTGCATGACAAAAGCGAATAATCTCCCATACATTCTCACAAACTTTCGCATGTATAATATCCGCAGGAGTTCAAAATTAGCATACAACAAGGAATCGGTCGTCAAATAATATTTCTTTACAAACAAAATTGAACAATGCTGTGTTAGAGACAAAGTTCGTTTTCCCTAGAAGGTTCCGACGACGAAGACTACTCGGCGAGCCTGAGCGCGGTGTTACGCCAACGCCGGGCGAGCGTGCGCAGGTCCCGCAAGGGCCGCGCTAGGCGCCCTTCCTCGCCGTTCCTCACGGACGAGACTCACCCCCGCCGCCGTTCTTCAGTCTTCACCACCAGTTCTGGAGAGTAAGCTATAATCTTTATGCAGGTCATGTAGATAGGCTGATAAAGTCAAATCAAGTTCTGTATCGTAAACTGCGCCAAAGTTTCTATAACAAATATTTGCATTTGTTTTGTGTCTGGGTGTTAAATGTATTTAAATTATACTTGTGATTCCTTTTTTGTATGATGTCTGCAACAAGGGCTTTAAGCGACTTATCTCAGAGTCAGGTTCTGTCTAGAGATATCTTATAAAGGTTGTACAAATCTCACTATTTGCTACGTCCGCGGAGCGGCATGTTTTCTTTCGTATGCTTGTATTTCAGTTTGAAAAAGCAGTGAAGTATCGTTATTGTTTATTTTAACCTATAGTGTAAAATAACTGCTTTGCTATTAATTGATAAACACGCCAATACGTAAACAGATGAATAATTTACTAAATAGTAACTAATAAAACCTATGAGTTTTTGTACATCGCTATCCCTACTAATATTATAAATGCGAGAGTAACTCTGTCTGTCTTTCTTACTGTTACGCTTTCCCGCTTAAACCTCTAAACCGATTTTGATGAAATTTGACACAAACAATCTTTAGACCCTGGGAAAGGACATAGGTTATTTTTTAATTCGAAAAAAGGGTTGTGAGGGGTCGAAAGGGGGAATGAAAACTTGTATGGAAGTATTGCTGTTTTGGAGCTAGAAACTTGAAACTTATTTTTCAAGCCATTGAGTTGATATAAATAAACATGACATTCAAAGTTTATATAAGTTAAGGTAAAGAGGTATTTTTTTTGTAGGTACCATACCCACAAAAAAATAATAGTCATCAACATTGAAAGACGAATTTAATGCCAAAAGGTTATATATAGTTATAACAATCTAATATTTCAATAAAATGAGTCGTTTTCAAAGAATTAAACAATACTTGCTCTATAAGCCTGTCTTACAATTTTATTTTCAAACAATCAACCCTTATTGAGATATAGATATGAAGGTGCGTATGTAAATCAACATTCATAGTACCCAAGCTTGATTAACCACAAATCTCTGTCAATACGAAAATCTAATTTGCCATAAGACGAAAAAGTTTGCGAAGCTGAAGCTGAGGCTTCAATCGCGCCTTTATTTGTTGGGATAACCTTAGATGTATGTGTATATATTCCATAAAGTCCGGTTAAAATAAACCTCTTCGCACCAGACGTGGTGCAGTTATCTATGTCTAATTTGTGACATTTGGGTTTTTTTTTGTGTCAAGTTGTAATATTCACTTGATGTTATTTCATGTTCTCTTATCTTATGCTTTCTGCTTATTTTCTTTACGTATGATAATATTTGTTACCCCATCTTAATATTTGCTTCGATTAATATTTGCTTCAATACGGACGTACATTCTTTGCTTCCTCAACATTCATTAATATTGTCCTGAACGAGTACTAATTCAATGTACAGGTACCAGGCCTTTCTTAGATACATCTTCAATATGGCTCTGATCACATGTCTGTCAGGAGTGTCTTCCTACTTAAACCAACCGCTACATTTATCCTTATAATTATAAATGACATCGTAAGTCTACCTATATTGGCAAATATTGATACATACTTCTCTTGCAATCTTATGAAAAATATCATATTTCATAAATCTATTATCGCGGTCGGTCTCTCTAGCACAGGCATTCAATATTGCTGCCCAACTATTCGTTTAACTAATAATTTGTGCTTGGGATTGCTTGTGATTTAAAAACGTCAACTGTTTATCGTTGCAACTCAAGAAATAGTATTTTTCCACACTGGGCAGGCGTGGTAACAAACGCTAAAATTTTGGATTAATATTGGTCACAGTCGCCTCTTACGACACCTGGTACAGGAAGTAGGAACTATTCTACTCTACCGGTACCTCGCAGCCTAGTACATAGTGAGGCATAATTCTATACTGCTGTATTTTATTAATAAATCTAGAAAATATATAATAAATCTTGTTCTAGAATGACTAGACTACATTCCTGTCAATACGTAAACATATTTAAATGATTTATTCCCGATCAGCACGGCGATATCAATGGAGGAGACTCAAACAGCGGTGGTGACCCAGGACGAGATCTTCGCGAACATCCATCTGCACAAGGAAGTTCTGGGGTCAGTGAAGCAGCAACCACTTGGTATGAGACGGAAGCTGAAGATAGTGCATCAGGTAACCATTAAACTGGACAATTATTGGATAATATGCATAAACAAAATTAAATTGCTGTAAAAACAGATTTGTAATATGATGTTTACACGAGAATGAAATATTCTGTTTGGAAGTTGCAGGGTGACGTGTTTCTTGACGTCACACCTTGTCGCACCTTTTATCCGTAAAGCTTCAAACCTTTTTTCGAAATGGGTCTTTAATTAGTGTGTATGCAGGTTTCCCGATCTGCAAAAGTGAAAGAAAAATTTATAGGAATAATACGATTTTCTACCTTTATTTAAGATCCTTTATATATAACAGAAATAAATTTAAATTCATCTTTCACTACAAATAACAATTTAAAACGAATAAATATCTGTGAACTTTTTGAACGGAGTAGGAATTCTTAAATATCACAAGTTTTACTCGTGTAAAGTCAGTTATAACGCAAACCTGCCTTCGAACAAGTATATTCCTATATCACTTGGAAGTAATTTTATTGCTGATTGAGAACACATTCTTCGAACTATAAAAGCAAGTGATGCTGATGCGATTTTATTCGAAATTATGTCTACTATTCTCGTAGGCCAAGGGGTACATTAAACGTCATGAAGGCCAACTACAAGAGCGGCTAGCGCAGTCGAAGAGTACCCGAGACATTTATGCGAGATTCAGTATACTGCTAAATACTGTAAGTACAGATATATATATATATGGGTACCCATAAGAAGTTCGTAAAATATTTCTCTGAATTTTATTTGCTTGAACTATTCATTTATTTTACGTTAAATTACGAAAGTACGTTTGCTACTGTATCAGTTAAGTTTTTACTATTTCTATATTATTTGTTTAAACCCACGTTTCTTTGTCCGAAATATTTTTAAAATTAAAGTTCCACTCGCTCCCTCCTCTCGCGCGTGGTCTCATCTTATCCCACGTTAGTTGTTAGTGTACCAAAAATGTTGTATTGAAAATCTATCAGACGGCAATCGTTTTCGCTCAAATTAAATTCGGACGGTTCCCAATATTTATATTTTAACGTAGGTACTTACATAAGGTAGACCTCGTATTAAAAGTCGCCTGTATTAGTACCTCATTCTCACCTATTTCTACCGCCAAATAGAAGTGTTCACATTGCTGTGTTCCGGTTTTAAGGCGTCTAGAGGCTGCAGGCTGGTCTATTTAAATCAAGGTGGATAAAACGCAGCAAGCTGTACTATGAGGATGAACCTCGTGATGCATTTGTTCAGAAATAAGTTACACGATATGAATACCATAAAAGAGATGCGATGCGTGAGAACTAAACGCTGTGTTTCTCTAAACGCGAATGTTTGTATTAAAAACGAATTATTCAAAAACAGCCTTCCAGTTCGTAGTTCGATCTGGATTAACTAATAAACATTATACTTGAACCACCGACCGACCGCCATTTTGTTTTTGAACATATCTTTATATTTAGCCTATGTTTAAACTAAAGTAAAGTAAACTAAAGTATATACGGACGGACTGACTAATATTCGTGTATCACGTTTTACCTGACCAGGCAGAGAACCTGGATCTTTAGAGTCTAGAAAGCCGCTACGCCAACCGTCAAATCGAAAGTCGATTAATCATTCAAACGTAACACCTTAACTATCACGAAGCACGAACCAAAAAAGAATGACCAAATTAATGGAATTAGTAATATTTTACTATGCTCTTAGAGGTCGTAATGAAAAGTTACTTAAGTATAATTAACTTATTTCTTCAAAGTTATAATAACGACAAGCAGACAAGATAAGCAGTTCTTGAAACACTACGATACCTGCTTATATATACACATATATATATATAAGCAGGTATATACCGATACCTGCTTACAAGTCAATTTAATTACCGATACAAGCTCAGGGCGGCGGATTTTTTGGACAGCAAATTTAGCCCACATTTATTTAGCCTTATTGAAAACAAAATATATTTTATAAAATATAAACGAAATGTGTGTGTGATGATTGAAATTGGGAAAGGCAAATAAATGTATAGAGTGAACCTGACAGACTGGTCAGATACGAGTACACCACGCCCGTAAAACTAGGATATCGAATTGTGGAGGTCAAACAGCGGTAAAGTGTAATAAGCCCAATAATATATTGGCGGTTATTGTGTAAATATGCCATCGCTTTTAGCTCCAATCCTAAACCTGATCAAAGAACTAGTTTTTCACGCCCTAAATGCAAACGCAAGGCTAAAGATAAACCGAACTTTTTTAATCAAACTATTTTGATGTTTTCTCAATAATATTGTACTGACACCGATCCTTCACCACCACTAGAAATGGCAGCAACTCAAACGAGAAGCCGCCAACACTTCGAACCTTCTTATCCCGTGGGAGCTGCGGATCAAGGAGATTGAGTCCCACTTCGGGTCCGTGGTGGCGTCTTATTTCACCTTCCTGCGGTGGCTCTTCTGGGTGAACCTGGTCATCGGCTTCATACTCCTCGTTTTTGTCATCATTCCTGAGGTAAACCGCAGTTTACTTAAAACTTATATTGATCATATTGCACCTTATCTATATATAATACTTTAATACATAAGAATAACAGCCATAGACAGTGATATTTACACCAAGATTTATCACATTACGTTTATCCTGGGTGGGATTCGAACCCACGACCGCACAAATTTTTTTACAAAGCCAGCATATGTGTTCTATTCATTTTATATTAAATTAAATTAAAAAAAACAATGGATTAAGGTTTTAAAAAAAAATTATAACCTTAAACCATAGATTTTTCTAGACTCTAAAAGATTTTTTGCCATTCATTCTAACTGGGAAACGTGTGGCTCTTGAGATATTAAAGTTAATTGTTTTCTTCTAGTTCAGAAGATATTTATTTAACAATTTTAAATTGTTAATATTTTATTAATGTATCGTATAATTCAAAATGAAATTTAAATTTTCGATTGGAATTGTTGTTAACGTTTAATTGATTTTTGATATATAGGTATTTGTATTCTGACATTGACTCTTTTTTTTGTATTGACAATGTTATTAAATTATCACTGTTCGTATATAATTATAATTTTATTTCTCGTATATCTGCGTAAAATAAATTGAATTGCTATTTTTGTTATAAATTAGTGCTTATTGCAATGTTATATATTATCAGTTAGTTAGCTTTGATTTGCTATTTGTTAAAATGCCGAGTACGAGCTGGCTATGTACATAACATTTATCCCAGTTTGCCATTTATTTCAGTTTGCATCCGGTCATCAAGCGTACCACGCGTTCTGATTTTTCTATCATTACTTAACCTTAATTTTAAATATACCTCTTTGTGAAGTTTTTATCCGTTTCATTATTTAGCTATATACGTTGCGACCTACCCGCCTGTGCATGTCGCAGCCGTCATCTATCCCTTCCACCGTGCATTCTAGCCACTTCAAACAAGTTCAAGCAAACCAGATGCATGGACTCGTGCCAATAAATAAAATGTTCTGATAATGTGTAAGCAGTAAGTGGTTTTTTTCACAGTATCTAACAGCACACCCTGAACAAGACGGGGAACGCAAAATCATTATGGAAGAAGAGCGCCGTAACGCAACCAACCTCCTCACGCTTTGGGAGTTCGAGGGCGTCCTGAAGTTCTCACCAATCTTCTATGGCTACTACAGCAATGTCGAGAGGCCACAGTATCGCATGCCACTCGCGTACTTCCTCACCGGCTTAGTCGTATACATCTATAGCTTTGTCGCCATCCTGCGAAAGTGAGTCATGTCAATTGACTTTAGAAAAGAGGTAGTATTTATTGAAACTAAAACTGCACCATAAGGTAATCAAAGACAACAAAACAGAAGTCTATGGTCTGGGTTTAAAGTAAAGTTCACTTTACCTAATAAAGGTTGATCTCACACAAAGATCGTCTGGTTTGGTACCTCACTCTCACCTATTTCTACCGCCAAACAGCAGTGTTCACATTTCGGTGCTCCGGTCTAAAGGGTGACAGTGACAATCCCGTTACTGGATAATGTGACGTGATATAATCAAGTATTTAAGTTGACAACACGTTAGTGACTGCACGGGCCTCTATAGGCTGCGGTGATGGTAACTATGTGGACCGTTTGCTTGTTTGTAGACTTATTCAAATTATACTTTACTCATTAATCACTTATTTTGGCAAAACCAATATTAAAATCGATTCCATATTTTTAAAAATCAAATGGTCTTATCCCTACTAATCCCAACTATAATATTATAAATGTCTGTCTGTTTGCCTGTTACACTTTCCCGCTTAAACCTATTCCTAAACCGATTCAGATGAAATTTGGCACAGACAATCTTTAGACTAATTTTGTGAAAGGACATAGGCTACTTTTTCATTTGAAAAAAGGGTAAGGGGTCGAAAGGGGGGGATGAAAACTTGTATGGAAGTATCCCTATTTTTGGAGCTAGAAAGTCGAAACTTATTTTTCAAACCATTGATTCGATATAAATAAACATGAAATTCAAAGTTTATATAAGTTAAGGTAAAGAGGTATGGTACCAAAAAAAAACTATTTCACGCGGACGAAGTCGCGAGCACAGCTAGAAAAAAATAATTATTTATTATGAATGTCGTTGTAATCGTCAAGAAGTGGATCATCTATCGGACTTGCATGTCTATATGTCCTATTTGATAGTTACGATTCCATAAAACAGTACTTGGGACGACGACACGAGGATATTTACAGCGTAGTCGCCATATTGAGGAAGTTAGTTATATTTAACTTGATGAGGGTGCGACGTCTCTGCTCCTCTGGATTATTTTAGCTTCACACAACAACAACTTAGTATGTTGTTGTTGTGTCAGTTGAAATACTAAATCTTTTCTTATCAGGAATTTTCTAATTAGAGATGAATGGATTCGCAATGTATTTAAGTATCTGTATATTTCAGTTGTCCCCAATTTTTTTTACAAACTTAAACTTTTGGCATGCAGCTTCCATCGAACAGGGGCTATATATTGCCAGTATACGAGCGCCAAGTTAGACATTGTGAAAAATATTCCGTATATCTGTCAGAACTTCAGAGTAAGAAAACAGAATTCAATAAACGGAATATAATATTGACATATTCGAAAGAAACTGTATGAGGGTGATCAGTAAGAGTATATACACAAATCTATGTACAAATATGTGACCTATACGTTATTTTGTTAAGACATCAGTATCACGGATTCATCAAATCAGCTATTGTTCTGCTGAAAATAGGATTTAAATAATTTCGAATAGGACCGGCTCCGGTTATTTATTACGATACTCATAGAGATGGGCAACACACATATAAACACAATAAATTGAATTGACGTTACAGCCCGTTAGAGATATATTAATCAAACAACTCCTAGATGTAGACTGCAATAACTCAAAACTAAGTTTATATAGATCTATCGAAAGAAATGTATTCAGAAACTTACGAATTAATCGCAATGCTTTGAGAATAGTGAAAAATGTATTATTACGAGTTAATCTTAAAGTACGATCATTAGCCGAACTCCAAATCAACAGTCCATTACAATTGTCTTTGTCTCTCCAATTGTCGGTCCATTACAACTAGCTGCGTTTCTATTAAGTAACGTGATTATGCTGTCTACGAGTATTAGTGTCCTAAAGAACACCAAATTTCAGGATGGCAGAAAATTCTAGAATGTCTAAATTGTCGGAGAAAGACGACGAATGTATATTCTCGTGGAAGCTATTCACTGGCTGGGACTTCATGATTGGAAACGCGGAGACGGCACACAATAGAATAGCCTCAGTCATCTTGGGATTTAAAGAGGCTTTGCTAGAGGAGGCTGAGAAGAAGAAGGACTTGAGAAAGTAAGGGTATACATATATTTGTTTATGAATTAGAAGATAACAATAGTACTTTATACTAAATTGTACAACGGTGAAAAAAAGTGTGCTAGAACCACTTAATAAAGGCCACTCTCCAAGAAAGAAGGATTATTGCCTATAATTGCTGCGCTGGGCAGGGGTATTGGCAATCGCAAAGCGCAGCTTTCACAACGGGGATACTGCAGCCCATCCCCGCCCTGCGCATTTGAGCTGTACTGTTTCTATATCTTAGTCGCCTCTTATTACAGCTGGTACAGTGGAACGTACTATTGTACTCTGCCGGTACCTCACAGCAAACTTAATACATTAGGTTCAAATAAAACAAGCAAAAGTATATAAGTATTAGTTAAGCTCGTGAAGACAAGTAAAGGAGACATAGTGTTTATAGCCACAACACTTATTTTATTGTGATATTGATATTAACTATTTTATACATTTTATTGTGCATAGTCCTATGAAACATCAAAACCGAGTGTCAAAAGGGATTACTCTATTATTTTATATAATTTACACCAAAATGTGACAAACCAACAAAAACAAAACAAAACAAAGCAAAGTTACATTTTTAACAATTTCCAGTTGGCGCGTGATATCACTTCGTGCTGTCGTCAACATCTGTGTAGTAATACTGTTGGCAGTGTCAGCATATGCAGTCGTGACTGTAGTGTCACGCACAGACGACAATCACAAGGAGAGAAGCTGGTGGCGTGAGAATGAGACTACTATAGTGGTCACTGTTATTTCCATCACTTTCCCCGTGTTCTTTGAACTCTTAGGATATTTGGAGCACTATCACCCGAGAAAGCAGTTGCGGTTACAGCTCGCTCGGTAACACTTCTTCCTACTCTGGCATTCTAGATCTGTTACAAAAAAATCTAATAAAGTTCGAACTGATTTCATGAAAATATGCTTGCAAATGAAAATGTTCTGGATCATTTTTTATTTTCTGTATTTATAACAATCAAGGAAATCATTTTTTTTGTTCAGGATATGATCAGTGGTAGAGATACTTTACTATTGTTTTTCTATTTGCAGAATAATGCTGTTGAATTTGCTCAATTTATACTCTTTGATATTTGCTTTGTTCAGTAAAATTGATGGAATGACGAAGGATTTGGGCACGCTTAAACCTCTTCCTATGAACTCGACTAGTATTCATAACCTCACAGTAGCGGAATCGTTAGCGTTAAATATGTCATGTTTTGAAGAGAAAGTGTCATGCGAACCATGCAATCTATTATCTACGATACGTATAAATCAAAGTACTATGTCAACGATTCCAAACGTTGTGAATACACCCTATATCACCAATAAACCGATGACACACGATATAACGTCTATTAGCCAAATTCAAAAGAAATTTACGTTATCAGAAAACATGAAAATGCAACCTGCAGCAGAGAATTTATTGAACGAATTAGAAAATAGCATTGAAATAGAAACCACCACAATAGATGTTAGATTACTAGTCATGAAAGAGCTGGAAAGGCTAAAAAATATCAGTCAAAGTTACACTTCAATTGATTATGATTCCTCCACTGAACCATATGATGATGATGAGATCATTTCATATAATTACGAATACGAAAATGAGAACAACGAAAACAACGAAAACAACAATACGACAGAAAAAAGTAGTACAACTTCTTACACGAATGATTTTATCGATATAAATGATGAAAATATATCATTAACATACATTGCTTATGATATTACAGAAACGGTTGTACCTGAGACGTCTACTGATACATCGAGTTCAAGTATTGATGCCAGTTTAACAACTGATTCATCGAGTTCATATACTGATGCTAGTATAACGAATGATTCATCGAGTTCAAATATCGATGTCAGTACAACGACTGATGCATTGAGTCCAAATATCGATGTCAGTACAACGACTGATACATTGAGTCCAAATATCGATGCCAGTACAACGACTGATAAATTGAGTCCAAATATCGATGTCAGTACAACGACTGATACATTGAGTCCAGATATCGATGTCAGTACAACGACTGATACATTGAGTCCA
>JACJUM010003259.1:3313406-3353689 GCA_020976665.1 Heortia vitessoides | reverse complement strand
TGAGTCCAGATATCGATGTCAGTACAACGACTGATACATTGAGTCCAAATATCGATGTCAGTACAACGACTGATACATCGAGTTCAAATATTGATGCTAGTACTACAACTGATACTGGAGAATATACTACGGAGACAATGCAAGAAGCTGCTACGTTTACTTTAAAAAATAAAATAAATCAATTTTCAAATGAAGTAACTGAACATTTCACTACAAGTAAATATACAGATGTACCTGACACCACTACAGAAGCTTTTGATACTGAAACAATATCAACTTTAACAATATTCAACGACTCGTATATAAACTTTAACATCACTGTATTACCAACACGTCAATACAATAATGACTCCAAGACATACGATACTACAACAGAATTATTGCAAACGGAGTCTACTTACGTTCCAATATTAAATAGCATTAAAACTAATTGTGGTGGACAAAATATCACCCAAGTATTTAATATATCAAATTGCGATATCATTGAAATACAATGCTACAGAACTAAATGTGAAGAGAGGAACAAATTAAATAACACGGCTAAAGATGTAGCTTATGTCGATGATCATAATAGAACAATGTACAATTTAACAAAGGAGACGAGAAAAAAATTGCTGAAATTGTGTTGGGAAACCATGTTTGGACAAGAATTAGTCAAACTTATTGTGATGGACTTGGTATTGATGCCCTTTTTTTGGATTACATTTTTCTTCATGTATTCCTTTGACCAGAGAATAATGCTTTAATTTCTTTTTTTAGGTTTTTGTGTTGATGGGCACACTTCTTATGGATTTTTTCAGAGCATTGTTTGTAAGATATATGAATCGCTGTTGGTGCTGGGATTTAGAGAAAAAATTTCCAGAGTACGGTGACTTCAAGATTGCGGAAAATATTCTTCACTTAATAAACAATCAAGGATTGGTTTGGATGGGAATGTTTTTTTCTCCGGGACTAGTTGTCCTTAACATATTCAAGCTTATGATAATGATGTACCTTCGCTCTTGGGCTGTTATGACTTGCAATGTGCCACACGAAGTAGTATTTAGAGTATCCAAGAGCAACAATTTTTATTTGGCATTGTTATTAACTATGCTCTTCTTGTGTGTTTTGCCCGTTGGTTACACGATTGTCTGTGTGAAACCTTCCTGGCATTGCGGCCCATTTTCCGAGTACGATAACATATATAAAATACTTACTACCAATATATATAATATAGTTCCTTCTTCCTTACACTCCGGTCTAGCGTACATAGCTTCACCAGCTATTGTAATTCCACTTCTAGTACTACTAATATTAATAATTTACTATTTGACATCACTAACCAATTCATTGAGAGAAGCAAATAATGACTTGAAGGTAATAAAAGTATAAATAGACATGTACAAATTTAATTCAAATAGACGATTTATTTTTTGACACACATTTTTTTTCTATAAGATCCAACTACGTAGAGAAAGAACAGAAGAAAGACGAAAGATGTTTCAAATGGTCGATACAAGAAGACGCGTCGGGTCAACGGCTATGGATAATACACCATTTGCTAGATGGAAAAAGGCGCTGCCATCTTTTCCTATGGGTAAATCTATAGATTCTGATGATCGGAAAACCATTACTGGAGACGATACAACAGAAACTCTGAAAACTACTAAGAAAAAAGGTACTTGTCATATTTTGTCGCAATAATAAAAACACTCAGATCAATCATTCTATTTAAAAAATTTATCAATAATGATACTACAATGTAGCAAATATGTTACAGTTTTATAAACCAAGTTCAAAATTGTATTATATATTTAAGCAACATATAATAAGTATTATAATATAATATATAAGTATATTTACATTATACGAAATATCTTTTTTTATATATTCTCACAACATAAGTATTAAATAATTCCCACAACATGTCAAACATTGACCTGACCCTATGGTAAGTCGCTTAAAGCACTTGTATTGCAGACATCAAATAACAAGTGGAATTACAAATATTTAGACTAACTTTAGCACACAAGATACAGGACAAATACAAAAATCGTCATCATATAAATATTTGTCCTAGGTGAGCATCGAACCCACACCCTTTGATGCATAAGATAGGTTCACCACCACCTGCGCCATCGGGCCCGTCAATAGCTTTGATAAATTATTAAACTGTTGGATAAAATTAGTAAGATGACCATTGAAAGTTGTAATTTCATTTATCACAAGTAAAAAATGGATCAGTTTTTGTTCGGTATCACATTTGATATGCATATCAAAACACATTTTCCGAATATTCACATGCACGCATTTATTGAGGCGTAGAATATAATTTAAAGTGTCGACGAATAATTAATTGAGATCAATGATCTAGATTTATCTAATTTTACAGGTGGAATATTTGCAAAAATTGTAGGAATGGCTTTAGATAAAAAATCTGACTCTGATGCAGTTCCCGTATCTCAATCGTCTAATAATATAGACGATGAGACAGAATCAGAGTTTCATGAAACATTGCCAAAAGAAGTCTTAAAAATAAAAGATATTGTTTTTAAACACACAGAAGTAAAGAAAAGAAGTAATGTTGAATTTAAATCTATTGCTACTGAGATAGCTAAAGTACCTGAAAATAAAGCGTTAAAAGTCAAATTAGAAAAAGTTGACGATCGTACAGAGAAAAAGGCGGTAATGGAGAAACAAAAGAAAGATTGCATCAAAGAAGACATAAAGACAGTTAGTAAAATACCTGAAGAAATAACCAAGATTAAAAATAAAATGGAAAGAAAGCAGACCTCTGAATCTAGTACACAATCGAAGCAATCAGATTCCATTGGATCTGTTATTCCGGTTATCACAATAAGCACAACTGAGAGTGACGAAGAAGTGTTGCAATCCAAAAAGGACAAGAATAAAGTGGATGGGACAAGTAAACAAAGTAAAGAAACATTTTCTGGTGCACCAACTCTAAAACGTGTCCATAAAAATAGTTCTGATTTAAAATCTTTACAGCGACAAAGCAGCGTTGATAGCATTAACGAGCAGAATGTTCCAAAAGAAAGCAAATCTAGTGACGGTCATAAATATCAGTACTCGTTGTAGACTGTAGAGTTAGTTACATTTTTAAGTAGAAATAAGTAGCTATATTTTTAAGTAAATTCTCATTTACATTTCGTGTCACGTCTTAGTCACCCGAATGTCTGACCGTGATTTTGCCTGACCGACGAAAATCCGGGACAGCGAATTGCAAATTAGTTTCCACGTAGTTGTAATCATTCTATACTATTGGAGGTTTAATAAAGTAAAATAATAGGAATTGCCTTTAATATTGTAATTTATATTAATAAATTCGTTAATGAAAATAGTTTTAATGTTTTTTCTATGCTTTAAATACACAAGCAACGCTCCAAAAATATCAGATTATGAATCACGTGTGTTGATCTGTTGCTTCGTTGTACCACTACTTAAGCCAAATCAATTCTCCTATCCTAATAATTTCCTTAAATGTTGGTAAATCCGCAACTATTACAAGTTGTAAATCCGATAAGAAAGTGTTATTTTAACTTATAATAATAAATTCCCACAACATCTGATACATTGACCTGGCTCCGTAGTGAGTCGATTACAGCAATTGTATTACGGACGCCAGACAGCAGAGAAATTACAAATATACTATTTAAATACACATATTTAACTATCCCTGAGAAAGGACAAAGGCAATTTTTTTATTCGAAATAAGCGTTGTAAGGGATCAAAAGGGGGGATGAAAAGTTGTATGGAAGTATCGCTATTTTAAGAGCTAGAAACTTGAAACTTATTTTTCAGGCCATTGATTTGATATAAATAAACATGACATTCAAAGTTTATATAAGTTAAGGTAAAGAGGTATTGTACCTAAAATAACTATTCCACGCGGACAAAGTCGCGGGCACACCTAGTCTAAATTAAATATAACATTTGTTCTGCTATAAAGAAATGAGCTAATTGTGCGACAAATTTAAATAATACACCATTCTTACATAGTGAAAATGTTACTAGAAAAATGTACCTACTATAAAATATAAGTTCACTGCAACTCAACTCCATAAAACATGGTCTATAAATAAGCTTAAGCAATAAATCCTATTATAGATAACATTAAAATTAAACTTGACCAAAATATACAATTGCATGAGAGGTTATATTAATACTAAAACCGTCTGGAAATTGATATAATTTATTTAAGGAGTGCTGACGCCGATAGAGGTCATAATAATTAATACAACTGCTTACATCTAACAATATGTTATTTATATTAAAGGTAAGTAACTTAATCGTACAGAACTTTTTTCAGATTTGATTGCAGGTCCTTTTGTTGTTAACTTGTCTTCTGTTAAATAAAACTGCTATAAACTTAGTTTTAAGTCTCGTTTGAGAGATAAGGTAGACCTCATACAGAGGTCGTCTGCATTGGTACCTTACTCTTACCTTTTTCTACCGCCAAATAGTAGTGTTTGCATTTCTGTGTTCATGACAGACATGCCTGTAGCAACTGAAGTAGAAAACAAGGCAAGTTCTCATGCAGCAATTAATGTTATAAGAATATATTCACTTCATTTTTAAACTCTGTCCGATTCCGTCGCGTTTACGTTTTATTATTATTTCATATACATTAGGTATTTATTAAGGGGGTTTCCACAGAAGTAGTACTACTACACAAGTATAGTAAACATATCTTGGACAGTCAGTTCGCGAATCCAATTATCGAATCCAAAATCACAATTGAAGTTTATGAAAGGGTTGGAAAATCTACCTAATGGGTAGAGATTAATTAACTATTCACAAAAACGACTTTTATACGGTCTAAGTCCCTGACATCAACTTACCAAATAGGTAGCAGAAGTCACACAGCAAAAACTCTGTATCTGATGACAGTTCATTCATTGGTTGTAACTATTTCACACAATGTCACAATGGAGCATCGAATGTCATTTGACACTTATTTTTATTTATTAATAAGTTAGTTTAATATTTTTTCAATGAAGTTTCTTGGTATACCACTTTGTTTTATCTTATTCGCAATCAAACACAAAAGCTGCTTCTTGCTTTCTCGCCTAATAAATTCGTACAAGTTAAACACATCTGATGAAATAACGGTACTTCCTGATTACTTTGCTGAAGATGACAAAATGTTGAACACTGAATATTTGAGGGAAGCCCAAATTGAATACGATGGTAGCACAGTAAAGTTTTCTAACTACAGCGATCCAGCTGATGAATGGAAACAAATCACTTATGAAACATACAGTCCACGCGCTTTTATAGGAGATTCAGAAGACGTGTACTTTCGTGAGCGACAAACTCTTGCTACTGGAGTCACAGAAACCGTTCAACCACAGTCTAGTTACTCCGCCCCGACAAAAACCTTTAAACCACACTTTGTTCTTTCTATTAATAAACCTCTGCTAGCCCCGACTATTACTAAAACATTTGATTTGCTCTCAAACTTTACCTCTATTAATCTAGATAAGTCTGGAATACAAGAAAACCAAACGCTCAGCACAACAGAAAATGGAAAGACGGGCATATTTATACGTATCTTATTTAATGACTATAAAGTCAATGCGGCAAGACTAGACAAGTCGAATAATCGGAGCGTTTTGAAAACATTTTCTAACTCTTCTTTCCTAGGTGGCATTGTGCTTGGGGATATAAGGGGACAGCAGTCTAGTGCCTTAACAAGCAGAAAAGCAAAAAAGTGTTTCCAATGTGGCTTGGACGAGGAAAAGTTAGGAGAAGGTGAATGTTGGAACTTGTTTGTAAAGAAAGACTTTGGGCAAGTTCGTACCAGGAGGAAGCTCATCGCTAAGTGTTCAGAAAAGAATTATATCGGCGGCTGCTTCTCCAGGTTTATTGATGTGGGAGGAGCATACGGCGAGAGAGGCTGTCGGACTATGCCACCGACCAAGGGTTCGACGTTTGCTTCAACTCGGTTCAAGAGGCTAGAGTACATGTTAAAAGGGATAGAAGATGGATGCGTCACCAGCCCGGCTGCCAGTTTGCTCCCTTTCTCAAGAAGCCTGTCGCTCTTTGCCCATTTCCATGTGTGTGTCTGTTCTAAAAGTTTGTGCAACGGTGTGCAGTCTACCTATTCAGAATATACATATGCTTACTTACTGTTCTCTATCATTACATACAGATGACATACCAAAATAATATGTATTTGAACTTCTTACACCCATAAGCTAATTGTTTTTACAAAATTATAACTCTAGCATGAGCTGACTATGCTCCTATTCCTAAAGGTTGGCTAAAGGAGATTTTGTTACTTTAATGCGATAACTTGCCACTCTGTAATTATTATGTCTATATAGTGAGAAAAAACAGAATATTATTAATGTTCTTATACTTTCAATAACGAATTTGTAGACGTTTATATATGGAACATTTTCTACTCTCACTCTTCCAGTTTGACTTGCCAGTTTTAGCTGAAGAATCACATGACGATTTATCTAAAAAGGTCAGGAAGTGACCTGCCTATGTATAATAAATAATGATACATTTGGCTGCACAAATAATACTTATATATAAGTAACTTTCTTTAAGTTTAAATTGTTAATACTAACTCAAGTTCTATTAATTCTAAACTTTTGTCCGTTTAATAATATAAATTAAAACCACCTTATGTAATTAAACTAACTCGTAGTATTTTGTATTTGCAAGTTGTATAGGTGAAAATAGCAACTCAAACTTCAATTGGACCAAGCTCCTCTTCGTTTTCAATTAATCGCGAAACAGAAAAGATAGAGGCAGCCTCGAGCTTAAAAAAATTAAGTTGGAGCATGCCGGACGGCCTCCGCGCCGGGTTCGGGGTAGCAGGCATGCGCACGCGCACACCGCGGTCGACCGCCGCCCGCGCAACATGCGGCGCCTGCTCGCGCTTCTCATGCTTGCGCATGCGCGCGCAGAGATCCTCACTCCGCCTTACGTGAACCTTGCTCTGGGGAAGAAGATTACCGCCACCGCCACATGTGGTGACGAAGGACCCGAGCTGTTCTGCAAACTAGTAGGCGCAAACGCCGATCACGACGAACATGTTATACAAGGACAGGTAATGTTTTGATTTTGAAAATAATAGCTCCTCATAGTTTAACTAAAGAATACCAAGGAATGTTGAATGTACAAATGTTCCAAAGCTTAAAACATCCTTCATCACCACCCATCAAACATACATCATGCGGAAAGCCATTCTTTTAATGCATACCTGACAGTTTTGTAGAAAGTATACATTGTATTAGGTATTTGTGTTCCATTAGTATTTGATTTGGTTACAATAACTCATCTTTGTAAAAATCTTAAAACAAATTTCATCTAAATTTTTGATATAATGTAGACAAAAATGATCAGCCTTCATTATTGGTCATTATTATTTTACCACCTAGCTAATAAATATAGTGAAAATGGTTAAAGACGCTTTCATTTGAATCGTCATTAAAAAAATAGGTGTACTAAAATTCTAAGTTAGTTTATTTCGATTAGTACACGAATCTTCAGTTTATTGCTCAACATCAGTTTAAGGTCCGAAAGTGAACATGTATACTATTCATCTAATTGTTCTAAAGGCAAATGCTTTCGATATTCTGAACATGAAAATCTGTACCTGGTTTACCATGCCATATATAAGTAGACAATCAAGTTTTATAGGCTATCAGAGAAATTGGTACATTAGTATATAATGTTACATAGTACTTAATAAGCTCGTTGTTTCGACATTCGGGAGCGATGTCGAAACAAAGCGGGAGCTGATAACCCCTATCTCGTCCTGCCTTGATAACGGTTCGTCGGCCCGGCTTTAAGCGAGATCCGGCACACATCACCGCTGTACTGGTCGGATGGTTCTTCTAACACTCCGCCCAACCACATTTCTGCGCTCTAACCTTTAACAGCTGAGCTTGGTCTAACTACTGCCTGCAGTACTACACTAAATTCTAAGGCATCTTTCTACGAGGAAAGGAGGAGGAGGATAAGAGGTGCTGTAGTTACTTCGACCTATAGTTTGCGAAGTTTGGTAACGGATGGAACCGAAAGTGGCCAATAAGAATTTAACTTCCGCTTGAAATATATAAAAGATTTGATTCTCGTAGATATAAATACTGTTTATTGATTATGTGTCCATTTAACTGGTTCGATACTGTGAATGGATAAATATTTTTGATTTGCTTTACGTTCCACTTGGACATGTTATCAATCACAAGACAAATAACATTAACAGAGCCAGATATTATTATCTCAAATGCAGCGTGATTTTAGATCATTGCACGACCTAAAAAATGTCTAAATAACCTCTCATTAACATCGATATCTTATGCTATAAATATGTCGTAAGAATGTATGTTTGTCGGATGCCCAAATTATCGATGAACCCCCGACCTCACTATCAGTGTCAATGAATGGATACTATCCTCTTTCGAGTAAACTGATACGATGTCTGGTTATTATTATATCAAACATTGTTTTACGTTTTTCTTGTCAATTTAATAATAAGCGTTAGAACTTTACTTCAGTTCGCTACTTAAAAACCATTCGCTGTTGTCGTTCTGCAATAATTATCAGTTATAATAATAGTCACAATCTATCATAAAACATTATAATGATAAAATTGTGTAGAAAAACTTAATTTAACAGATAGATATTCACTCATTAGGTATATGGGCCGAACAATTTAATGATGCACTGGCCCGAGTAGTTTCTACAGGCATTAATATGAATATGATACCGAATCTGACAAGGGATTTCTCGCGAACAGTGCAATTTGACATCCGCCCCGCGTTCGGCAAACCCCGCCACTGTTCGGGTGCGGTCGGCTTTTTCCGGAGGACACATGGCAACCAAATGCGCGGGCGCATCCCGATCGTCCTTTGTTTCATCGGTCGGCACAATGCCTCCCAGATTTGAGCGGTGTCTCTTTTTTTTCGAGAAACAACTCGCTCGCGTGTTTGTTGCCGAGAAAAAAAAGAGTTTGAATGATTTACGGAGAAATTGCCATTTGTAAACATTTTGCCTTGCCGTTTGTTTTATTTGTAAGCTAATGATGGGGATACATAGCGCTGATGAGATTGTATTGACAAGGGCCATTATTTACGATTATGGATGTTAATTTCAACTGTGTTTGTTAAATATCAGCTTTCTGATACATAATTGAGTTAGAACAAGTGAATTCTTTACTTTAGGTAGACCTCGTACAAAGGTCGTCTGCATTGGTACCTCACTCTCACATCTCTCTATAAAATACCGGTATTCGCATTGCTGTGTTGCGATTTGTTAAGTGAGAGAGGCAGTGAAATTATTAAGTACCTAATGTGACATGATATTTTCAAGTCTTCAGCTTGGCAACGTGCTAGTGACACCCTTGTGATATTTCTAGCGTCTATAGGCTGCAAAAGCGCTTACTATTACATGGATACTTTGTCGTCTTGGTTAAATAAAACAAATGATCTGGATAAATGTTATGACTTAAGACGACTTGAAAATCTGTAGGAAATCTATAACTCGAACACTCCGCTCATTATAATCGTGTCTACAGGTCTGCGATACATGCGATGCTAGCAACAACGCGAAGAAGCACCCACCGGAGTACGCGGTGGACGGGATGGAGACGTGGTGGCAGAGTCCCCCACTGTCGCGCGGCATGAAGTACAACGAGATCAACCTCACCATAGACTTAGGACAGGTGAGGAAACCATTATAAACGCTAAACATTTTCCCATTAAATTAGAAAACCTACATTATAATTACAATTTTTTACATATACATTATAATTTTTTAATGTACGCGTTCACTACTCGTAATAACTAATGGGTTCAAACGAGGTTTATATTACGGCAATCGCAAAAACGTCAAACATAAAATGAAAAAAGGTGAATAAACCGCGTTTTAAAGTCGTTAAAATAGTAGTTTTATCATAGTTACATAATAGTGCAAGATGACCCTGTCGCACAAATAACATGAAAAGGTTACTGATTTATACAAGCTGGGTCCTGATTCTATGTTGAGGCACCTCTTTAATGGTCGTGATAATCATCACCACCACAGAACACTGCAGAACGTTCACTGTTGGACAGATACCCTCGCAATCACAGAGTGTAGCTTTGCGACGGAAAATTCTGCAGTTTCAGGATATACCTCACCCTGTCGGTTACCTGAGTCGCGTGTTCAACACCTAGTACAGAGGGAGGTACCATTATAATGTGCCGGTACCTCAAATTTATCCTATTTTGCTAATCTATAAATAAAAGGCATGATGGGTTCAATAATAATTGCCGTTTAAATTTAGCAATTTAATCACACTGTGTCGAAGTCTGTAATACCTAGAAACGTCTGCGTAAAATATCCTTCATCATATCAGCCTTAAGACGCCCACTGCTGGACATAGGCCTCGCCAAGTGTTCTCTAATAGGACTGGTTGTATGCGGCCTGTGTCCAGCGCGATCCTGCGGTTTTAGTCAGATCACATATGTAATATATCCTTACTATACATGCACATACACCATGCTTGTGTTATCCGGTCTATCAATTTAAATTAGGTCTGATCTCTGAAAAAATTAAATACGAAGTAGTAATATACGTAGTCTACGTTGCAGCCGCTAATATGCGATAACTGTCATCAAAATAAGAACTTCATTCAAGTTCCAACTATGTCGCTAAGAGCACACATCCCGGGTGACATCATTGCATAGATATTCCAAGAGTCGAGTGCATGTTGACATGATACCCAAACTAAGTATTAGCCGACTCAGCTTACTTTAAACACCTATCAACAAAATAACAATGCACGCCTTTAAGCTGCAGGATCATTCATCATCAGGATCATACCAGCCAAATATAATACCATAAAAGTCCACTGTTTGGAATGGACTTAGGCCTCCCAAATTATGTTGCCCATAATTGCCGCGCTGGGCAAGCGTGTTGACAATCGCAGAGCGCAGCTTCCGAGAGAGAAGCTGCTGCCCATTTCTGCCCTGTACATTTGTGCTAGCTTTTTAGCATGGATATATCGCACTCTGTCGGTTCTAGTACCTTCGTCGCCTCTTGCGACACCTGGTACTGGGGGAAGTTATAATCCACTCTGCCGGTACCTCACGGCCTTTAGTTCCTTTGCTTCTATAGTTCCTTGTAATTTAGAAGCTTGGATTTTGCATAAACGTGCTGATGACAGGTTCAAAATTTTAGCGTACAAAAACGTCTTGAAAAGTTAACAATAAAGCAGGTACAAAAGATATAAGAAATTTTGAAAATTAACACGTCAAGAGATGCTAATGGTCGCTACAAGATTTTGGAACCAAATTTCAGACTACGACACAGCCGTGTTCCTTAATGACAATACCAAAGGTCTCCACACTCATTATACACACCACTATCTTCTTTTAGTTTTTTGTTGCTTATAAATCGATTACATAAATGCTTGTGAAAACAAATGGCTGCAACTGAAAAGGGAAAGCTCCTTAGAAATGTTGGGACACGTTCTTTAAATAGTCCTGGTGGTCATCGACCCCGGCTGCTGTGGTGGGACATAAATATAATTATAGACTTTACGAGATATTGCGTTATTCCTGAAAGCATATCGCCGATTATGTAAATAGCTGTGCATCTTGACGTCACAGAAGTATACAACGATCCATACTAATATAATCATTTTATAAGTACGTCTGTATATTTGTTACCTTTTCAAGAGTAAACAGCGTAATGGATAAAGATGAAATTTGGCACAGGGATAGGGCAAGCCCTAGAGAAAGTCATACTTATCCCTGAAATGATAACGCGAAACGTGACTAAAAATCGGAAAGTAAAAACTAGTACATACTTAATGATGACTTTTGAATATAACACTATATACGCATGTATTTATATATAGCATTTTGCGAAAATTATAGTTTATGAACATACTTGTTATTGGGTATTGTTATTGTAGTACTTTATGTGCGAAGCTGGCGAAATGCGAAATGTATATTTCTTTAGACATATGCGGTGTCATGTTTGCAATGCGACGTTTGTTTATCTCAAGCTATGTCTACTCTCGCTGGTCTTCTTGCTAATTTATTTAAAAGATCTGAAACAGCTGATACATAATTATCTGATAATTCAAACTGCAGTATGCATCTATTAAAATTAAGAAACTAGTTTATCTGGCAGATATTTTATCTGTTCGATTGATATCAGGCAGGTGCCTGTAAGTGATGGAACAGACTATTTATATTATGCGATCGGAAGCCTAATTAATAAATTAATTAGGTGTCTGCTTGCAACAAAGTCTACGTGACTTAATAGGACGTCCTTCGCAGACTCTTGTTTTCTTTAGATCTAATATAGTCTTTTAGTCATTTCTCTGAGGGTTCAAATTACGACGACGCCAAATTTCATTACAATCTATTCACTGATTTAAGCATAAAGCGTAGCAACATCGGTATATTAGCATGGATAAGACGGTTTAGACAATTTCTAATAAAAATATTAGGATCTAAATCTGAAATGAACTGAACTATAATAGAAGTATTAACTAAATAAAATAAACACGCCAGTAACGCGTCGTTCGCGTGACATCATCACACAGACGTTCGGTTACATTAAAGAGACGGGACATCTGGTATGACCGCAGAGTATCATCAATAAGATCTCGAAATTATTCTTCTCGATAACAAATCATGCTTCTCATTTCTTGAAAGCAGTATGTAATCAAAAAGGTTTCAAGCAATAATGAGCAAACATATCCAGAATTATATAATACACAGGTGTACGTATGATAGGTAAGTATACAACTCTGTCAATATTTCACAAGCAATTAATAGAATTAATAATAAATTCTATTGGTATATCCGTCGCATAAAGCACTTGTGTTACGGACGTCAGACAACCACAAATATAGTACTTAAATACGTATATTTAACACTCAGATACAGAAGGAACATAAATATTATCATATATTTGTCCTGGGTGGACCACGACCCATGGCGCTCAAGATAGAATTACTACCATCAACGCCATTGCGCCTGTCAATTTTGAAGTAAATGTCATTTTATTACTGTGAATATGTTCTTCGGTGTAAAAGTTATTATTTAAGCGCACTTTGATTCGGGGCCTGCTTTATATATCGTATCCTCAACAGCATTAAATAGTATGAAATCACGCAAAAGTCAGTCCGCTGTGTTTTTTAAAATATGAGATAACATTTTAAATTCATTAAAAAGTATGTTGAATGTTAATCGTTAATCAGTATTGCTGCCATGATCGAAATGCCCTGTAAGTGGCCGAGACTCATGTCCAGAAGTGGACGTTCTACTAATGATATGATAATTATAACGTCCAAAATATAAATTTAATAACTTTTAAAAATAAAATGTAAATCTTAATTAGCTTAGATCTAATGAAACCTTTTTCTAGGAATAATCAATTTACTGGTAGGTACTGATGTGACCTATAAATGATCAATTACACTTTTTAGGCTAGGTTATTAAATAGATTTTAATGCGGCTGTGTGGTTTCTAGTCCACGCCCTACGTGTGTTATCAAAATATCGAACATAAATGATACTAATTGTTAAAGTTAAATAAACTGCGTTATAAAACCCTATCAATTTGACTTCAAATGATCGAATCATTAGTACTTAATTTAAATAATAAGAATAAAGAATATACGGTTATACGGTATATAAATAACAGTTAGAATTTTCAAGTAGTTTGAGCTACATTGTTACACAAAAAATATATATGCAATTAGCTAACTAACTAACAGACGTGTTCCTGTCTTAAATTGATATATAAACTATGTTGAGAGGTTTAGGTTGCGACTATAAAGAAGTTCATCGACGACTGGCTGACTAACTTACTGACTGATTGACTAACTGCTGGGCTGACTGACTGGCATATTAACCCAGGGCCTAAACTTTAGGGGATAAACAATACTTGGAATGTTGCCCGAGGGTTTCTTTTACATAACGTAGAGAAGTACTACCAAAGGATTTTTTGAAAATTTACGCGTCAAAGGGGTAAAATGGGGGTGCAAATTTTGTTTCAAACTTTGTTGTTGTTAGGCTATTCAAATAAAACTCAGTACAAAGGTTTTCTATTGAAAGTCATGAAACACGTGTAAAATATTTTTTCCTTAATGTTCCGGCACCCCCTTCCTTGGGGATGCCTATGTTCAACAGTGGACTTTTAATGGCTGATATGATAATGATGCATGCCTTAGAAGATAAAAGGGGGGTTGCAAAGTTAGTATGAAAGTTCTACAACTTTATGCGAGTGACACCGCGGGGCGCTGCTGATTTTGATCGGTGTCCAGTGTGACCGGTGCTCTTTTCAAACTGTTAATATCTAAAAATTCTTATTTGTGGTGAAAATAAATTTTATTTTATTATTATAGCGTCGTCACATTTCTGGATATTAAGTATTTGCAACTACCTCTGCTGATTGGGAAAGTGTTTTTCACCAGACCCATCACTGGCAAAAGACACAGCCGCATAGTAACACTGACGGAATTGTTTAAACGAATTATTAGATAAGTCATTTATGAATGTGCCTAAACGCGAATCAGTCGTAGGTCGCGTGGCCGGACACGGACGCGGTGGGCGTACGATAAAATTTATGTACATCATAAGGGCGAGGTCGTACTTTTATTGCCTTCCATGTACTAGATATTTATTAAGAATTTACTGCTCTGACTTAATGCTAGTAAAAATGTTTATCGTTACGTCAAAATTGTTACGAGAATAATATTAGTTGAATGGTTACGTCTTGACGCGGACTCGTTAACGCACGGGTAAAACTCATGGCAATTGGTAACATGGTAGTTCCAATGTAGAAGACGGAATTATAACAATTTGTTACAAACGCACATAAATACATAACCTGTTTACATAGTCCTATTTTAGGTATCGGTCTCTTATTTATTTCGAAAACATAATTTTGCCTATGTTACTCGGTGAAGAAGTAGCTCTCTAATGATGAAAGATTTTTTTAAATCGGTGTAGTAGTTTCTTAATTGAACCGTAACAAGCAAACAATCAAATCTTTCTTCTCTATTATTAAACTAATTCTCCTAAACTAAATGTTAATTTAGAGGCTGTTAAATGATTAGTGAAAATAAACCTCTTGTTTACTGTGACAAAAATACTGCAATTTTAAATCTGTATGTTATATTGCTCCTTCCGCAGCATGCTACTTAATCTTTAGCTTTAAAAAATTCGTCAGTGATTTTTTATATGTACAGATTCTAACGTATTTTCTGTACAGACATACTTACTAATTTTTCGGCCGCAACTTTAGACGCAGAGACTTCATTACGTCCCTGAGGAATTCTTATTTTGAGAAAAAATCTATGTCGTTCCCTGGTAACTAAACTGTGCAAAAAGTCGCACCGATTCCATATAGAGAAATTTTCAGATTTACCCCACGGAAACATGGTTTCGGGATAAACAGTAGCCTATGTTTTTGTTGGTACGACTTTTTTTGCAAAAAAAGTTGTACCAACTAAAGTTGCTGGTTTTCTGGTAACTGATAAGCTTTGCTGATGGTACAGGTCATTTATTAAGTCATGACAATCATATTTATTGTGAAAGATCTTTGGCACAACAGAAACTTGGCTTGTAAAAATTAAAAAAATAATAGTAATTTCTTTTGTTTACAAAAATTTAAAAAATCTTTAATTTTTTAATTTTTACAAGCCAGTTTTTTATTCCGACCTCGCGTTTGAGCGAGTATGAGCGAGAAGTGGTCAGGCGTCGGATCGTTCAATAATGAACGAATGAATGAATAACAATAAATCGACGGTGTCCATATCGGATATATTTTATGTTTGTGTCATCAGATACAATACACGACATCAACGACACGCGGTGTTGACAGCACGCTATATCGACAGCGGTTTTCAAGAAAACAATCCGATCTCAAACCACTTTTAAAAACTTGAAATGTGTTGATAACCCATAAACAAATGGTAACAATCGAGCAACAGTTTCAATTATTCTTTTACAAGAATACTTATATAATATTATAATAGTTACCAAAGTTAAAAAAAGAACACTACTGATTTGTAATTGCCAATCTCCTTCTACATATATAAAAAAAATACTTGTCTCGGTGTTTGTCTGTAGTGAACTAGAGAATTAATTTTAATATGATTTTTCTTATTGTGTAGGAGTTCAATCCAACTTTAGAGGTATATATTAATATTAGGATAGTTAATATCTCAATTTATTGTCAGAATCATTTTTTTCCGATATACATAGGGCATTGCTCGGAGATTTTTCACGCGATCGAGTCAGGAATGAGGAGATTCGTAACAGAACCAAAGTTATGGACATTGCCGGCTTACCGGAAAGCGCAGCGTAGGGCATCCGCAAAATGGACAGACTATCTTAAAATCGCAGGATCGCGCTGGACACAGGCCGCATACAACCGGTCCTATTAGAGATCACTTGGGGAGGCCTATGTCCAGCAGTGGGCGTCTTATGGCTGATATGATTAAGATACATAGGTATATAGTTAAGACAGGACAACTAGTAATCTACATATATACTACCGACAGACGTTGTCCTGATAAATAACTTAGATACAGACAGCAGCGCCAACTGGTGGGCTCATGTGTAATCTAAATAATCCACGCCCACACTGAACGCATTCAAAAAATCATTTAAGTCTATCTAGCCGTTAGTTGCAGTGAAGATAAATAAACTAGATACCGAATACCCAAACGTATATAAAATGAAACATTTATATCGGTCCAGCCCTTTAGGCTATATATGAAGATAACTAAATTTGAATCGTCGGGAAGTATGTTTTTTTGTTATTTGTAATCGTTAAGACCAGTATTTTATGGGCAGGTAGTTGATAGAGTAGAGATCCAAGAAAGGGATAATTTTCTCACGGGACGTGAATGGCCAGACGAAATGGGGCTAGCTGCCAGCCGATAGGTATACCCGAATTTTTTTTTTATTTTGAGTGACGGTTGTTTTTGTAAAAAAAACAGCGTAATTTTATTATTATATTTTATGACCACTGTTACAGTAAAATCTGTTGTGAAATGAATATGATATTGTTAGCAGAAATTGAAAAATAAGTGTACTACTATAACTTTCATGATTATCGTGTAATATACACTGAATACTCGCACCATCGTCGCTTTCTTTTATAAAATTTGCGAATCTGTAGATAAATAGGCAGAGTTAGAGGTATATTACTGCTTTACCGGCCAATTTTTTTTAACGCTATATGTCCTCTGCCGTTTGTCGCTTCGACTTGGTAAACCGCTTAGTTATATCGGTAACTTTAGCTCTCTTATGGACATCCTTATTTCTAATTGTCTAATCACTCCGAGGCGCGTGTCTTAGAGTGTCCATTGAGTTATCGCCGTCAGTCTTGTTCCGATCTACTCACCCCCCTCCAGGAACCTGAGAGCTTCACATGGATGCCTTCGATCGAAATGTGTGCAGTGTTTCTAGCTACTATCCTTAATTATTTATTTACAAAATATATGCAGATGGGTATAAATCTATAAATAACAACAAATGTATATAAATAGAATATACTACGCATAGTTAAAGATCATATAGAATATCCTGACTTTGAGGATATTTAATCAGATGGACAAAATTCGAGACCATCATTGCTTAGGTATTGGTACTGTATATTATTTCACATAATTACTATCTTACTCTCTTTCTACCGCCAAACATAAGTATTTGCATTACTGTGTTATGGTTTAAAGGGTGAAAGAGGTAGTGAAATTACTAGGTAACGTGACATAATATCTTCAAGACACAAGGTCGTCTATACGCTAGTGATGTTACGAACGTCTGTAAGTTGCGGTGACGCTTGCTATCACGCGGTTCGTATGCTTGTTTATATAAGTCAGTCAAAAATAACATTCTTATAGAAAGTACGAGGTATAATTCTACATACATGAATTGTAATCCTAAATGTTTTTCTATTTGTGCACTGCAGGAGTTCCACGTGGCGTATGTTTTCCTTAAGATGGGCAACTCACCCAGGCCCGGCGTGTGGGCACTGGAGAAATCTACAGATTACGGGAAGACATTTAAGACATGGCAGTATTTTGCTGAGAGTCCACAGTAAGTGTAACTATTATCTTATATCTTTCTAGACTTCTTGGAGTTCAATTACTCAGTGTGTTTCTGTATTATATTTTGTCAATATAATCTTCAAGAAAAAAAATTATAAAACGGCTGTCCCAATAAATTTACAAACTGTTGCATGATTAAACAATACTAGCTTTATATATAAAATATCGTTTTGGGTACTATACCTCTTTACCTTAACTTATATAAACTTTGAATGACATGTTTATTTATATCGAATCAATGGCCTCAGAAATAAGTTTCAAGTTTCTAGCTCTAAAAATAGCGATACTCCCATCCAACTTTTATCCCCCTTTTTGATACCTTACAACCCTTATTTCGAATTAAAAAATAGCCTATGTCCTTTCTCAGGTTCTAAAGATTGTCTGTGCTAAATTTCATCAAAATCGGTACAGAGGATTAAGCGGGAATGCGTAACATACAGACAAGAGTTACTTTCGCATTTATAATATTAGTAGGGATTAATATTTTACAGACAATTATAATATATCTTAGTTGGTCTATTCTCATAGCGATTTTTTCCAGGCATGAACAATGTGTGTAGAATACACTAGGTAGTTTAAACTATACCAGTGAAGCAAATAATATATGCAGTACACACTTATATGTTATAGTGTACATACAGATATATACTAGTCTCCCAAAGGTCAAAATTCATTACCTTTTTACTGTTGTCTGTATATAGGTTGACCTACCACGGGCAACTGTAGTTACCGATTTCAATATTTTAAAGTTCCTAAATTTCTATTTTTTACATATTCTATAATAAATTATTAAATAGTGTTACCATTAATGATAATGTTTTAATAGTTAATGTTTTAATAAATAAATAAATTGTGAATTAATAGCTATTTATTATACAAAATGCTCATTATATATAACAACAATAATGTCTAGACAATGTGATAAATTAATCACTTTATATTTTATAATATTGCTAGTTTTTGTGATTAATTGTGTGTTACTATAGAACCGTTTTATAAACAACATTTGAAAAAGTAACCATACGACATACTTACATTTCGCAAAGATATTACTTTAAAAATAATAGTTTTACATAACAAAGGTTTCGCAAATATTTTAATTGTATTATATTATTTTGAAACGATAAACGCGTTCGGTGAGATTATGTTGTTGTATAAAATAAGTAAGCGCTTGGCTTATTGAAATCCACTATCGTTGGCAGCCATATGTGAACACTAAGTTAATGCAGATTAATGACGTGACCCATTAGGTATCAGTATATAGCTAAATAAAGGTATTACTCATTGGCGTATCTAGAGTAAATTTTCACAGGAGGGGGTGGGGGGATGCAGGTCTCTTACATGCCTTAGCCGACACGATCACACACACATTTTTCGAGTCACCTCGCCTCCCTCAATTCTGTGTTTGTGATATCGTACGTGATGCTAATTCAACTATTGTTTTCTAGGGATTGTGAGAGATATTTTGGCAGAGAGAGTCTGCAGCCCATCACAAAGGACGACTCTGTCATCTGTAGTACAGAATACTCTAAAATTGTGCCCCTGGAGGGGGGAGAGGTAACACTTTGATATTATATTGGACTATTCGTTTGTGTTCCCATCTTGGGCGCCAATTGTTATGGTGTGATCCCCATCTAAAACATTTATCTATGTGATAAGTATTCGTATGTTTCTTGGAGATTTATATATGTAATTCTGTTGTCTGATATCCGTAACACAAATGCTAGAAAGAAAATTAATTTATAGATAAAGATTTATATACTCATATACCATTCTTAATATTATAAATAGGAAGTGGAGTCTATTCTAATGCAATTTGCCATGTTAATCACTAAATTAGATAGAAAATAACAATAGACTTTAGTATGGAAAGTTTTTTTATTTAATATAAAAATCATCAAATAACATTAAAATATTTATCTTTGCATGATTTCTTTGAGATAAAGATAAGCTCGTTCCTTAATTTGGTCATAAACGAAGGAAGTCTATGGTACATCACCTCTTAGAAATGGAAAGTACAAAAATATGTCTATAATTCACAGTCAATATTAAACTCAAAAGCCCTTTATTAATAATTAATTTGCGCAGGTTATTCTGTTGCTTTGTGTGCATGGAAATTGTCGTCATATGTCACCTTCGTTGTCACTTTTACCAGCATTAAACATTGTAATATATTTTTTTGATTAATTTGAACAGATCCCGGTATCTCTGCTTAACTACCGACCGTCAGCAAACAAGTACTTCAGCTCGCTGGTGCTCCAGGAGTGGACGCGGGCTACCAACGTGCGGCTGCGGTTCCTCAGGACCAAAAACTTATACGGCCATTTAATGTCCGTCGCTCGACAGGACCCGACAGTCACCAGAAGGGTAAGATATAATTTCTGTTTGATTAGCAGTGTTCGCATTGCGGTATTCCGGGCCGAAGGGTGAGATATGCAGTAAAATAACTGGATAATGTGACATAGTATCTTCAGTTCACAAGGTTGGCCACACGCTAGTGATATCTTTGTAATAACGTACACTTGTTTGCTGATATCAAAATATTAAAAAAGTTATTTTGTCAAACTTCTTATACTAAATATATAGTATACTCGCGATATACGCGAACATCTTTTGGGCATTTAATATATTTCTAGCAGTGTCCACTTGGTCAGGGTAGAATAGTAGAAGTAAAAAATGTTGGGGGGGTACAGTAGCCTTTCTCGATAAATGGACTATCCAACATTAAAAGAATTTTGCAAATCGGAGTAGTGACCTTAGCGCGTTCAAACAAACTGCAGCATTATAATCTCTATATAGACTTAGCAGTAATTCGCTTGGTTTGTTTTGTATTGCTGACAATAATGTTGTTAATTCTTTAAATATAGCAAATTAAACTTAATTAGGTATTTAAATTATTTTTCACTTACACTGTTACGTGTAGCTATCGATTTCACTGTTGAGAATGTTTGTTAATATCATCATGAGTCTGGTTCTCTCTTAGCCAAATCGAATGAAGTGCGAAGTAATTAATGAGTCATGATAACATTTTCTTAGAAAGAAACACTTCAAAGTCAACGCACTTAAAATATCAATACTTAATTTGCTCCCTGCAGTACTTCTACAGTATAAAAGACATCAGTATTGGAGGTCGGTGCATGTGTAATGGGCACGCGGATAGCTGCTACCCGGCGAACCCTGAGAGCGACACAAGCATCTTGGTCTGTCGTTGCCAACATAACACCTGTGGACCTCAGTGTAACAAGTGCTGTCCAGGCTTCGAGCAGAAGAAGTGGAGGATTTCGCAATACTGGGACCGATTTGATTGCGAGCGTAAGTCGTTTAGATAATTGTGTTTAATTCACACGATATCTCATACGTTGACCTGACTCCGAGATGAGTAACTTAAAGCACTGTGTTACGGATATTACGAAAAAGGGATACTACAATATGAAGATAAATATAAATAACACTCAGACACAGAACAAATACAAATATTCATCATATAAATAATTGATGTGGGTGGGGATCGAACCCACGACATTTGGCGCACAATATCACTATCACTTTCGCTATCGAACCCGACATATAGTGAGTCGAAAATATATTTATCTTCAACACACCAAGGACTTTGGCATCGTAAAACTAAAATATTTCCAAGATAGGAAGAACCTTACTGTAATACCATACAACTTACTGATGATACTACTGATGACCCTGATAAACCTGTGAGATCATAAGCGTCAAATCATCGATATATAGTACAACATCGTGTCCCGTTGTTTGTCCGGGTATAATGTCTGAATAACCAAACTGCGTACAGTTTTAGAGTTACTTGAGAGATAGGATAGTTTACATCTCTATTTATTATAGTCGCAATATTCTTAGGGCAGAACAAAGTCGGGTTAGCTTGTAAATTATAGATAACTGAGGTAAGTGACCTCCAGTTCAAGGGAGACCATCCTAACTGGCCTTCTTGCACCAGACCGGTCGGAAACTAGATTTTCTGCAGATTTATAACCAGTGGATTATAAATGCAACAGATTATAATGCTAATATTATATTTATTTTTCTCCGTTCAATAAACTTGAACTTTTAGACCTAAGTTAAAGTTTATATTTTTCTGACACAGCTTGCAACTGCCACAACCACACGACCGAGTGCGAATACGACCCTGAGGTGGACGAGAAACACCTCTCCCTGGACTTCAACGGCAAATATGAAGGCGGCGGAGTCTGCAAGAACTGCCAGCACAACACAGAGGGAATCAACTGCAATAAGTGCAGGTCGACGTTCTATAGGCCTCACAACAAGATATGGAGCGATATCGACGTTTGCCAACGTTAGTATTTCCTACCTTATTATTAAGAGTATAGGCCGTGGTAGAGTAGAATAATACCTACCTTTGTATTAGGTGTTGTAAGCGGCGACTAAGGTAGCAGAACCGACAGATGGCGGTATATCCATCCGAGTCAGTGTAGCTCAAATTCATAGGTAGCAGTATCCCCGTCGCGAAAGCTGTGCTCTGCGATTGCCAACACGCTTACCCAGCGTGGCAGTTCCCCCTGAGCCCATGAGCAAAATCCCCCTTTCTTGGGGATGCCTATGTCCAGCAGTGGACTTACAATGGTGATTAAGAGTATACAATGAGATGACCCAAAATCGTCTTACATTTTGCTCGAACAATAATAGAGTAACACAAAGTGTAATGTCAATCTGTTAACTAGTATTTATTAACAGAAAATCATGATATAATGCGAACTTTAGTTTCAAATGTGCGTCAGATATAATATATTATATGAACTCCATGATAAGTCACGTAAAGCACTTGCGTTACGGACATCAGACAACAGAGGAATCACAATTATAATGTATATATCATGATGATAATGATGTTAACAAAATGTAATGACAATCAATTATCTGGTACTTCATAACAATAATCATAATATAATGAGAACTTTAGTTTCAAGTGTGCTTCAGATATAATATATGAACTTCGTGATGTGTCGCTTAAAGCAATTTTGTTACGTACATCAAACAACTGAGGAATCACAAATATAAAACTTTAAACGCAAACATATGTGTTTGCGTTTAAACAGATATCCATCGTATAAGTGTTTGTCCTGAGTGAGGATCGAACGACGATCCTTGCCGCATAAGATAAGAACACCACCATCTACAATCGGGCCCGCCTATAAATAGACAACGTTTTACATTACAATAAATTCAAAAGAGAGTACGACACCCAGTGATAATGCTAGCGCTGTGACAGTCGAATCAAGTGTTTCTAGACAAGAACACTTTGTGTATCGTTAGACTAAATGGAATGTATTTTTGGATACTGCTTTGTTTATTTAACTTTGGAGTTTTGTATGAAAACCAAACTTTACGCTTCATTACTTGATACTAAGCAATATAAGCCGACTCATAATAAACGAATTCCATAATGTTGGAAGAAAACCCCGACATTTGAGTGACTTTGAGTTAATTTGTGCTGAATAAATTTAACTCATGAATGTTTCATCCTCAGCTTGCGATTGCAACCTGCATAACTCGACTGGTAATTGCGAAGAGGAGACGGGCAGGTGTGAGTGCAGGAAAGAGTTCAACCCCCCGAACTGCGACTCCTGCGCCTACGGCTACTTCGATTACCCGGACTGCAAACCATGCACATGCAACCTCAATGGTACCGATGGGGAACATTGCACTCCAATTGGTGGTCTGGTGAGCTTTTTTAAAATTTACATTATATTCTAATTTTAAATATCTCTCTAATTTAATCTCTGATTCTAATTTAATCTCTAATTTAATTATATAATATAATAATAAATATAAATATAATAATAAATTGAAATCTCTAATTTAATAAAAAATCTCTAATCTAATTTAATAAGAAAAGTTTTATAAATTATTGGTGATGGCTTTATCATACCAGCCATTAAAAGTCCACTGTTGAACATTGGCCTTCCCAAGTAAGGGGGTATGTTGCCCAAAATTGCCGCGCTGGGCAAGCGTCTTGGCAATCGCAGAGCGCAGCTTTCGCGACGGGGAAACTGCTACTCATCCCTGCACTGTACATTTAAACTGACTTTTTTGCATGGATATACCGCCATCTGTCGGTTCTGGTCAGCTCATTCGACACCTTAGTCGCCTCTAAGGACACCTGGTACATGGGGAAGTACTACTCTCCCGGTACCTCACGGTGGCTTAAAGCAAAATAAACTCTATACGATAGTAAGCACAAGGAACCAGGTGAAGAACGAATTGAGATAATATCGATAAGACTCACAAGGATTGCTGTTTGCTAAAATCCATTATGTTTCTAAGTTATATTGTATCTGCCTACAGTGCCCTTGCAAATACAACTACGCTGGAAAGTCCTGCGAGATGTGCGCCGATGGTTACTATTCACCAGAATGCAAAAGTAAGGATCTATTTAATTTTACATAACATAATAAAAACCACTTTTAAATTCTTGTTCAACCGTTCTTAAAAACAGTGACAAATGTAATGTTATTCGTGGCATATCTGTAATTACTGCAACAAGTTCGAAATTTCAATTTTAGAATTCGAATAATCGATATTTCGTTCAAAAAGGTGATAATTGTATTTTGTGATCTGCCAGTGCTATCACAAAACACAATTAGCTTTTTACCTTCTTTGATCAAATAGAATCCCGGGCAGGTGGTATTCACATCACATGTAAAACTTTATAAATTTTGTATAATGTTCTAGCAACTATAAAGGTGTCTCTTCACAGACTGCGAGTGCAATGCTGTAGGCTCCGTGTCCCAAGTGTGTGATAAAGATTCGGGCAACTGCACTTGCGTGAGCAAGTACGCGGGCCGGACATGCAACCAGTGCGAGCCCGGATACTACGACTACCCAGCGTGTAATCGTAAGTCGCCTGTGTTTTATAGAACAGATGGAACCGATCTTCCGTTTGATCATTTTAGGAACTCAATCATCTTCAGCATAGCAACCGTAGAAAGTCCACTAACAAAATTGAACATAGGCCACCCTAAAAGCCTGTTAATTTAATAATTCATACAACATGTCATACATTGATCTGACTGCAAGATCAATAGCTTAAAGCTCTTGCATTACGAAACAGACAACAGATGAAATAAATATGGTTCTTAAATAAATTAATATCAATCAAGAACAAAAACTAATGCACATCCCACAAATGTTCGTCCTGGATGGTGAACGAAGCTACGACTCTATTCGGACCCGTCAATATCGTATTGACTGTTGAAAATCTTTCTGTGACGACTTTTAAATAAATGTGCAATACTCTTTGCAGACTGTAACTGCGACGTCAGTGGTACGCTACCATCCATTTGCGACGACGTCACCGGTCAATGCAGCTGTAAGGTTGGCTTCGGTGGGGCTAGATGCGACCAATGTCTTCCTGGGTGAGTCTGTCGACGTACATTCCACAGTATAATTAAGCAACATCGTTTTAGGACCCTAAATCGTGGATTCATAGGTCTAGGGTCCTAAAACTTCATTTTAGACCTTGGATTAATAAATTGGATCTGTTTTCAAAATGTTTTCTATAGAAATTTATATGTCCTGAAGTATGATTATTTCATCATCATACCAGCCATTAAGAGTCCACTGCTGGGCACAGGCCACTCCAAGAAAAGAGCAATTGTGGCCATAATTGCCACGCTGGACAAGCGTGTCGGCAATCGCAGAGTGCGGCGGGGATGCTGCTGCCCATCGCCCTGTGCACTGTTGTATAAATGTACCGCCACCGGTCGATTCCGATACATTAGTCACCCCTTACGCCACCTGGTACACGGGGAAGAGTACGGAGTATCCATAAATTATAGACTTCTTTAAGAGAAACTATTTTTAAGAGGTAGTTATTTGAAGAGGAGAGACTTGCTCATAGATTTTATTTGTTTTAAAGAAACCCAAATAAGCACGTACTTTATGTTATAAGAATAGCTTTAGTAACTTTTAGCTTTAGCTCTTGTAACATAAAAATAGCTTTATCAATAACAGAAGAAATCTTTACAAAATATATCTTGATCGAAAGATAAAAGTGTACGATTAACAAAATTTTTAATTAAAACACTATTTTACTCTGCCGGTACCTCACAACTTGAATGTTTGTTTGAATACAGATATTTCATGGAGGTAGCCGGGCGTGAGCGGCGGTGTATGCCATGCGACTGCTCGCCGACTGGTTCAACATCCACGAGTTGCTCGGCTGACGGCAAATGTAACTGCCTCGTCAACTTTGGCGGGAAAAGGTGTGAAAAATGCTCGCCCGGCTATTACAACTATCCGGAATGCCTACGTAAGTTTCCATTAAAAATCAAATAATATTATTTTTTCATACCTGCCATTACAAGTCCACTGCTGGACATAGGCCTCCCCAAGAAAGGGAAAATTGTGCTTATAATTGCCGCGCTGGGCAAGCGTGTTGGTAAACACAGCGTGCAGCTTTCGCGACGAGGGTGCTGCTGTCGAACCCCACCCCGTGCATTTGACCCCCGTGTACTTTTCTTTTCTGTCGGTACCCCTTTGGCCTATATAGTAAATTTATCTAGAAATTAAACATTTCTTTAAGAGAAACCATTTTTAAGAGGTAGTTATTTTAAGAAAAGAGACTAGCTTATATATTTTATTTGTTTTAAAGAAACCCAATTACTTTAACCCTATGTTACAAGAAATAGCTTTAGCAATAGCAGAAGAAATCTTCAAAAAATATATCTTGTTCGGAAGATAAATGCACACGATTAACAAAATTTATAATTATTTCTTACAGCCTGCAATTGTGACTTGTCCGGATCGATCGGTTCGTCTTGCAACGATAAAGGCATGTGCCACTGCAAACCCAACTTTGACGGTGAAAAATGCGAGCATTGTAAGGAGTCATTCTATAACTACCCGGCATGTGAGGAATGCAACTGCGATCCCAGGGGAGTCATCGCTTCGTTTGCTGGTAAGATCAACAGAGTTTTTTGAATACTGTAGCCTCAGATAGCGTGTTTAAATTCATGGTGTACAATATACACTTTCTTTTAACCGTTTGATTTCTATTGACAAAAAATTGTGCCTCTGTTAGTACCTGGTCTTTAGTCTTTAGTACATTAAAGGCATACATTACATTGCATACAAATACATTTTTAATCCAGGTTGCGGCTCAGTGCCTGCCGGTGAATTGTGTCAGTGCAAGGACAGAGTGCAAGGCCGTATATGTAACGACTGCAAACCTCTTTTCTGGAACCTTCAAGAATACAACCCAACAGGATGTCAAGGTAAGTTTTTTCTGCTATTAAAAAACATAAGTCTATAGAACAACGTTACAAATAAGAGGTGATAATATTTGGCGACAGGGATATATTATTTTTTTAAGCAAACAATAAAAACAATACATATTCATTGTTATACATAATTAAACAGAGTAATATGTAAATAGAAATCATACACGCTAACTTGGTCTTTTGTAATGGAATATCAAAATGTCAACGCTCTTATTAAAAAAGAAATATTCTAAAATCCAGTCTTTAGAAAACAGAAGAGATATCTTTACACAATTCACAGAAATGACATCGACTGACACCGTTTACTGGCAAGTTTTAGCTTGCACGTCCCTGGACGTTATACCACGTGCTCCTATAACCCCATAAAGCCCTTCACCAGTAGGCTTCAGGGTTTTGTAAGCTCTTCGTTGTGAGTAGTAAATAGTTGGAGTGATCTGATTGACCTTTACGAATCGTTTACCTAAGTTAAAAAGATCATTCACAATTCAATCGCATATCAGTGTCGAATGGACGACACTAATATGTGACCTATGTTTGTTTCTTTTATCATTTTAATTTTAAGTATGTGCTTTGTGTTAGGTATTCAATTAATAATTTGAGTACATTTTATTTCCAAGTGGTGTTTACCTTTAATTGGTTATCATACTTTAAATTATTTCTAATATTAAAATGTGTTAGTCTGTAAGTATGAACGTTGGTAGACCTAATAAATAAAAGTAAATTACACATTGGAGCACTAATTGGGGCTCTATGGTCATCTCCATAGAACCATGCTCATGAGGATATTATATGAGCATTACGTTGGTATAATAAAGAGTGCATAACAAATAGAGTGCAACTGCAACCTGGCCGGCACCCTGGGTGGGCTGGGTGCTTGCAACACACGCACTGGCCAGTGCGTATGCAAGATGAACGTCGGTGAGCAGCAATGCGACCAATGCCAGGACGGCTACTACCGGCTGCAGAGCAACAATATCTTCGGTTGTACACGTAAGTGGAAAACAAATTATCAGTACATTTATTGGTGTATTTACCAAAGTAAGATTACACTCGTGGAGTGCTGGAGCCATCAGTGTTTTGCACTAATTCCGGGATTTTCATCACTTAAGATCCGCACAGCTTAATTAATAAAGTTTGGAAGTTTTCAATATCCCGTGAGACTTCAAAGCCCATGTAATCTGAACATAAGATAAACTTCTATACATATTATTTTATTTTTGTAATAGCTTAAGCATTATTTTTAATTAATCTATTTCAGACAAATTTATTATGATTGATTGTTAGATTGAATAGGGTTGCTTTTATTTTCAATTGAAGTTTGACTTTAATTGGTTTTATAAAGCTTGCGACTGCGACATCGGCGGGTCGATCGACAATATTTGCGACAAGACGACAGGCCAGTGCCGCTGCCATTCCCGCGTGGAAGGCCGCCGCTGCGACCGACCAATCAGGGCTTACTTCTTCCCGACTCTTCATCAATTCCAATATGAACTGGAGGAAGGAATGACCCAGTCTGGCCCCGTTCGATACAGGAACAATGAGGAAATATTCCCTGGTTATTCCTGGAGAGGCTACGTTGTATTCTCTTCCCTGCAAGTAAGTCTTTTATTAATACAGCTCCTTATTTATTTCTTTAAAAAAATAGATTTGCTTCATTTGTGCAATTACTACCATGTAACACATTGTATTGCTTTCAACAGAATGAAGTCAGCGTCAACGTACACATCGCGAAATCTTCATTGTACCTCATGGTTTTGAAGTACGTGAATCCTCTTCGAGACCCCATCATTGCCAGCATAATCATGACACCGGAGAGCTTTGGGGAAACTCAACAAAAGTACGTCATAAGTTTTAAGTTGTATTATGATTCATCACATACGTTTCTTAAGATTATAGAAAATATATGTTGCAAACAGGTCTACGGTACTTTTACTGCCCACCACTGAGCCGCAGCTGATCACTGTATCAGGAGATAAGAGTACGGTGCCCACGCCCTTCGTTATGAACCCTAGCAACTGGACTGTCACCATTAAAACTCCTAAGGAAGTCATGATCGTGAGTTTCAAACAAGATTTCAATTAGGTGATTATGATGCAGCTAAACACGTTTCATTTGACTACATGTATTTATTTTCACAGGATTACTTCGTGTTGATCCCCGAAGCTTACTACGAGGCGACCGTCTTAACCAAGCTAGTGGACAAACCTTGTGCAATTGGTGACCAGAGACTTTGCAGACATTTTGTTTATCCAAAATTACAAGGCTATCCGACAGCGACCGTGGCTGATTTGATTGCTCCTGTTTCTTCTTTCGTCAGCGACAAGGAGGTAAGAAAATATGCTTAAATAAATGTAACTTTATTATATTTTTTTATTATCCAAGAGAAATATCTTGGCTCGGGAACTATATACTACTAGCATTAAAACTGAATTTATCTGTAAAAACAGAAAGTATTTTAATATTTTGTATGGAAGTGGAAAGGTAGCGTGTTCCTTTAGGCTACTGACGATGGTCTGTGAGATAAATGAAAAATCTTTTTAATGTAAATGCAAATGAGTTTTATTAGAGCAAAAGGAACTGATATTATTGAAGATAAGCTTTAAATCTTAGAGATTTTATTATTACTATACATTAATCTCTGGAAAAAGTTCTATAGTAACACGATATATAAAAGTGACATCAGACAAACGGAGCCACGGGTGGAAAGCTAGTGTTTAATAAATATTTTGTATTTGTTAACTTAGAACAGGATTTGCTTAAAGCCTTTTACTAAAATATTACACCATTTTCAGCAACTGAGAGAACTAAACACCGAACCCGACAGAATACCATTACTAGGTGGGAGCCAATCTGATCTGCAATACAGGCTTAAGATTGAAAACCCTGGACCTTACGTTATCCTAGTTGAATACGTCACACCAGTAAATACCAGCTTTGAGACCGTTGATGACTACTCTAACGCTACGAACATATACTCACCCAAATGGACCGTTGTGATGAGATTTAAATCTGGAGATGGACCTGAAGCTTTCGGCATCACAAACCTGAACGAGTGCCCTTACACCAGCCCCTGCAGGCAGGTTGTCGTTGATGATGTCGCAAAAATCTACATTGTCAATGTGCAAAGCCCTGACAATATTATAAACCTGAGTGTAAGCACCTTTATTATTTGGATATACAAGACGATATTAAACTGTAGAAACTTCTTATTATTAGACTTGTCATACATGGAGAAATCCCATACTGATCAGAAGAGCCCAAAAAGGGCTAAATCCATGTAACATTCATCTCACAATGCTCGCACGGGCAAAAGGTCGCTCAAATGTAGGTAATAGGCAGGAGCCTCTCTATTATAAATACTCGCGACTAATGTAATGAAATCTTTAACTTGTATCTAGGGTGAAAGGGACGGACTGTCGGGCATCAAGTCCGTAATAGCTATTCCTGAATCCAAATGGCATTTGGACTTTGTGACTCCACGACCGTATTGCTTGCGGCGCGACGGCCGCTGCCAGCCTGCTGTCTTCTCGTCAGCCATCGATTCGAAAAAGGTATGAGTCTCTCTGTAATAATGAATTCTACTGTAAAACGTTTATTATATTGTTTCCTACATACAATAGTATTGTGTTAGGTACTGTCGTCTATGCGTACAACAAAATAATACATAAATAGCGGGTTTAATATTAAATTTATATTTTACAGTAAATACTAGTTTTTTGATTAAACGCATTTTTCCTAGTTAGAACTACTTAGTATTTTTTTTATTAGACCAGTTCGACAAGCAAGCATGCAGTCTGCGTAAAAGTAAAAGTAACTGCAGCATATAGACGCTAGTAATATCACGAGGCTGTTACTAGCGTGTTGTCAATCTTGTGACTTAAGTAATTGTGACCCAGTAATTTCACTGCCTCACATTAAACCAGAACATAGCAATGCGAGTTCTGCTATTTGGCGATAGAAATAGTGAGAGTGACTAACACAAACGATCTTTTTATAAGGTCTACCTCATGGACCTTATCTTTCAATGTACGCTTTTGTTAATACTAGAATTAACTAATGCCCGAATCGAATATCAGTAACAAAGAAGTATGCAAACAGTCAACTGAAACGAAATGATGGTTAAATGAGGTTACAACTGCGATTACAGTCAGAACCGAAAATTAACAAATAAAAACTAGTTCTAACAAGGAACAATGCTTTCTATCAAAAAACTAGTATTAATTATAACATTTACATCGCAAATAGTATATCTTATTGTACCGTTTATTGTGTTTAGAATTTCCGTCTGTTTGCTCTGACTAAACTATGAAAAGACTGAACTTTAACGGAGTTTTCTTTTGTAGATTGCATGCAAGTAGTAACTAAGACAATCATTTAAAAAAAATATAATTCTAGCATCAAAAATCCATTATTTCGATTGTGAACTAAATCCGATTTGAAGTATCAATGAGATCCAGAAGTTGCGGGAACCTACTTTATAATATTATTTAACAACGTAGTTTACAAAATTTTGGGTAAAAAGAATCATCCTAATATCTGGTCTCTACAGTATCTCCAAATTCTAGTGCAATCGTGCCGTTATAGTCAGATCGCTTGACCACCTGGTGAGTGGACGTGGGTGAATGGTTCATAAAAACCGTAGCTAAACGCGTGGTCGCGGCCGCGGGGTACGCAGGATAATTACGGGCATCGGACCTCTCATCTATGAGAAGCCCCGCCCTCTTTTTTCGGTGGCGCTGGAATTGACGTCTGAGTAGTCCAGCAATAGGTTCGTCCGAAAAAAAAGCAGAGTAAGTGTCATGAAGGTTAATATATTTTTATTATTATGAAGGTGGAGATAGAATCCGGCTCAGGTGGCGATCGAACTATGAATCCCCCTATCTTGGATAATTCTACCGCCGTGGTGTTTCTTACTCCTGAAGCGGACCCGGTGAAAATAGACTTTAAAGTTTCTTCCCCTGGCGAATACATGTTCATTGTACATTATTACCAACCAGACTACCCTGGTAAGTATATCACTAATATGTTGTAAATCTAGTAGCTATATGTATATATATCGCCGGGGGGACCGGCAGAGTAGTACCTCCTCCTGTACCATGTGTCAAAGAGGCGACTAAGGTACCAGAACCGACAGATGGCGGTATATCTATCCGAGATAGTGTAGCTCAAATGCATAGGGAGGGTATATAACGCAAAAGCTGCGTTCTGCGATTGCGAACACTTTTACATGGGGAGGCGTATGCCCAACAGCGGACTTCCCAATATACATATATATATACGAAAAATTAATAATAAAATGTAGTATTTATAGGTTACTTCTAAATCTTAACACATATATTGACAACCATACACGGTGGCCGCAAGTTAATAGAAACGTCGAATAAAAATGTAAAATAAACCGTGTTTTAAAGTCGTTAATAAAGTAATTTTATTATGTGTAGTGAAGACTTAACTACTAAAATTATGTCACATAATATACGTCTTCATGTATCTACGCTACTTTAACTCATTATTAAAAAATCAAAAATATAAATGTTTAAAAAAAACTTATTACGAAAGTATCGAGATCGGATTTTGAAGCCTAGCTTTTACACAAGCTAGCCTAGGTTTTACACATTTTACTATAAACCGTAAAATACCGTACCATATATATTGTAAAACTGAGCCAATAGAAAATACCGTTGGTTAAGAAAAAACAGTATCATTTTAAACAGGTCATACGGAAATCTTTATTATACTTGCTGTAATTCCGTTTAAGAATTAACTGGTAGTTTTCAGTCCGTTAACCTGGTAATAACTCACATGCGTTTTACTAGCAACACTGTCAAAAGTAATGATTTATTGCTTCCAACGTCACAGTTGATAACAAACGAGCAGCTATACGTGAGCGCGAGTTTTAATATTCAATAACAGTTGCAGTTTGAGAAAAATAATACAAATTCGATTGTAAATTGCTGTTAAGTTTGTGAAACATACATTTAGCAGCTTGAATCAAGGTATGTTAACAACATATTATCATGTCTTGAAAATATTTTGCGCTCATCAAAAGCCCTGTAATGCAGATTATTTGAGATCAAAATAGATCTTTTAAACCTATGGTTGGGGTAAGGGTGAGATAGGCAGTATAAATTCTGTGTATGTTACATGATATCTTTTAGTTACAAGATTGGTAAAACTTAAATGATATCCTTGTAATGTTATGAGCGATCAAGCGAACTGTATGCTTTGTCGATCTAGTCTAAAAAACAAAAAACATATTGATAAAGCTGATTGAAGTCATCGATTTTTAATGTAAATTGAAGCCAATTACTGTAGTGAAAGATAAACATTTTATTTAAACTAACTACAATATATCTTTATTATTTATTTTCAATCCCTCTGGTATATCATTTTTTAGAGAGCAGTATACACCCTATAGCTTTTTTGTGTTAATCTATAAATTCATATCATTTTCCAGAATTCCAATATGAATCTTATAAGAACCCGTTTAAAAAAATGGCATTTTTTTACATTGCTGTCTATGATGAGAATCTAAGGAATTGACTGTATGTAAATTGATTTTTGTATCTAATAATTAATAATAAAAATAGTAAAGGTGACTTAAGGATTACGTACTCATATATATTTTGAGTCTTTTTTTATTAGAATAAGTCGACACACAGTGGTAGTCTGCGTGATAGTAAGCGTACACGGCAGTCTATAGACTTTCGTAATATCACTAGCATATTGCCAATCATGTGACTTGAAGATATTGTATCATATTACTCAGTAATTTGACTGCCTCTCTCACCCTTCAAACTGGAACAGAGCAATGCGAACACTACTATTTGGCGAAGGAGATTGGTAAGAGTTAAGTACCAATGCCGACGACCTTTTGAGGCCAACCTTACGTATCTTAATAACGGTTGCCGCAAGTAACCAATTTTGCGCGTTCACTTAATATAAATAATCACTTTACTTACATTTACGTATTTAACATTAATAAAAATTATAATATAACTAGTTGCGAAAGTTGTTAGTTCAAAATCGGTTTTGAGCCTAAATAAGCTAGCCTAGGTTTTACACTATACCGTACCTGAGTCATCATAAAATACCGGAGAAATAGAAAAAAAATCAGTATCATTTCAAACATTTCATACGGCAATCTTTATTAGACTTGTTAAAATTCCGTTTGGGCATCAATTAGTAGTTTTCAGTCCGTTAACCTGGTAATAATTGATTTGCATTTTTCTGGCAACACCGTCGAAAGTAATGATTTATTGCATACAACGTCACAGTTGATAACAAACGAGCAGCTATACGTGAGCGCGAGTTTTGATATTCAATAACAGTTGCAGTTTGAGATAAATAATGTTAATTTGTTTGTGAATTACTATCAAGTTTGTGAAAAATAAATTTACCAGCTTAGATCAAGGTATGAACTCGCATTATCACATCTTGAAATTGTTTTGCGCTCATCATAATTCTTGTAATAGCAGTTTATTTGTGATGATTATACCTACTGATCTCTTAAACCGGTGGGAGGTCCACGCTTTATGTGAAAGGCCTTTCAGATTGATGATCAGCCTTATGCGCTAATTAGAGCGCTTCATGCTCGTCTCGCATACTCCAGTGTCGCAGGAATTGCGTCGTCCAGTATAGATTTTCCCTAAAAAAATTAGAAAACAAAAGGTAAATAGGCTCATATGCGGTGTTAGTAGAGTTTAGGAGAGAGGGAATTAATTATTATAACTGCAGACCTGCCTAAGTTCTTTTTTTGATAAAGAATAACTTTTTTGTATATAATAATCTTAACATTAAAAACAGAACAGGCACTAGTAATTGCTAAATGTATACGAGAAATTAAATATTATATCCTTCTTTGTTTTTTTTTTAATGATCTAGGAATATTTCATTCAAGCAATGTTATAAGTATTTTTCCACCTGTGACATCTTTATTTTATATTCTCATCCATAAGGTACTCTTGTTATTCCCGGAGGAAGTGTCGCTTTCTGACAACCAAACTGTGTAAAAGTCTGGGGTGATTCCTTTTTAAAATACCTTATGGTATCTCCGTCAGTACATACTACATAATGTCTGATACAGTGTATTGTATCAGACAGTATGTAGTATTCAATCAATTTTCATCAAAATTATAATATTATTAGAGGTCCGTCCCGGCTTCGCACGGGTAGACATAAAAAGGTACATATATTTAAGTAATAATCATGCTAATTAAAACGACCATGAATCCCTAATTTGAAAAAAATGTAAAAAGACTGTGGTATTTGTAGGTGGCAAAGAAGCGTATTGATTTTCAGAAGATCCTTCTCGAGAAAGTGCCAAATACAATTGCTCTCGTTGAGTTAAATACTCGATGCTCTGCATAGCGGCTACCGCCGGCATGTATTTTTATTTTAATTTCATGATATCTTTTGAATGGAATGTCTGATTTCAATAATTTAAAAAATAATAAAGTTTTAAATGTTAAATTATTTATTTGGATAAAAATTATAAATAGTATGGATAACGCAGTCTGATTTTGATCGGCATTTCTATGAATTTGTTAAATGTAAAAAGTAGTTATAGTGAAGTAACCACAATAGTTAGACATGGTCTCGCGAAGTTTTTTGTAGATATTGATATATTCTATAATATTGTCAAACAATTTTTGTTCTATCATTAATATTCTTCACAGCGTATGCTATAAAAGACATTTTATGGCTTATTTTTTTACACCTTTGGTTGGTTTTAATAGGAATTTCTAGAGTAATTTAGTACTAAATATAGCTTATGTTACTACATACAAAAATACAAATCTTTCCTCTTTATAATATTAGTGTAGATTTGCTTAGTAGCTGACATGAAAACATAACAACCATACAGGGTACCAAGCAGCAATAATTAAGTATGCAAACAGAGTTATGAGCTTCTTAAAATATTTGATGTGGTGATTGTGGTCATCCATCCTAGTAGGAACACAACTAAGGTTGCTTAACTTGCATTAGCACTACAACTTAGAAGAAACCTTAAATAATAATTAAGTATATAAGTATGTCAGTAGTTAATTTATTATTATGATAATGATATTTTATAGATGAAATTGTGTTTTATTTTATTTCTAAATAGAAAATTGAGCAGATAAAGTTTCACCCTTAATTTGCACCCTTCAGGAGTGAATTCCAATATCCTATGAATTATGTATATATATTTATCAGAGTAATGCAAATATAAATATTCTATCATAAAAACATTCAAAGTACCCTATTTCATTCCTTAAGTTTTTTTAATTAGTGGTTACATCTGTGTGTGTATCTATATGGCAGTGGGAACTTCCCCTTTCATTTATATAGATTATTTAATTAACTATATATATATATATATATATATAAATAAATTGTGTTTCTTATAATGTGTGTGTAAATATATATCAAAGCAGAACTTGTATATATATATATATATATACACACATAAGAAACACAATTTTAATTATTTGTAGAGGGAACCATCAAGGCAGAACTTATTTTGGACGGTGTCAAATATGAAGCCTTGCTAACTGCCGAACATTGCCCTTCAAACTCCGGGTGCAGAACCTTACTAAGGCTAGCTGATGAAAGCAGGAAGAATAGATTTCCTGTCAACGACAATGTTACCATTACCTTTAAGGTATGCTCTTATGTTTAAACACAATGAATACGATTTAAGCACCTGTTAAGTATATGAGGTTTACAGTTTTTTTTAAACTGTACAACAAACTATTTTCTTGTCTGATTGTACTGGTTTGTTTACTTTCAATATAGAGTGATAGATCTATATGAAAAAATCCTGAAAATTAAATAATATGAAATCAATCATCAACATTTAATCATAAATTATAAATAATAATAAGATTCCCCATTCTTTACCACATATATTGACCTGACTAAGTCGCTTAAAGCACTTGTGTCATAGATATCAGACATCAAAGAAATCACAATTAAAATATTTCAATGCGTGTAACAAACACACAGAGACAGACACAGTACAAACACCTGTCAATGTTTTATTTGAATCAAAAATCCACCACCAGCATTTATTTTTTAGGATTCCGAAGGCAGGGGCGTGTGGCTAGACTACGTTTTGATAGTAGCTACAGGAGACTTCGTAGAGACGGCACTAAAGGAAGCAAATACACTAGATTATACACGAGAGTTCATAGACAAATGTGCATCTAATAACTACTACCTGAATTCCAACGTCACTGGTAAGTTCATCGCGCTTTCGTAGTCTTCATAAACAGTGGCCCTGCCGCTGAGAACTTCAAAGTAAAATGAACTAAATGTTGACATTAATGGAATATCATTATTTCACTTGTTCACTTGAATACGAGATTGGTTATATAACTTATGTGTTTTTCAAACAAATCAACTCAGTTTGACATGAATAATCTGAATAGAAATAATAAATAATGCTGTACTAATGCATAAAAATACAGATAATTTCAATGTTATTAACGAATTTTTTTATGAACTGGAAGATTTCGATAATTAGTATTCCATTTGTTAAACAAATATGAACTACCATATTTTGTATTTAATAAACTCTAAGCCCAAGGATCAGAAGTTATAGAGCTTCAATATTTTAGGATTCTGCCGGGACGCTATGTTTTCCATCACTGCGGAATACAACAGCGGCGCGCTGTCTTGCTTCTGCGACTACCTGGGCTCCACCGAACTGGAGTGCAACATCTTCGGGGGACAGTGTCCATGCAAGCCCAACGTCATCGGCAGATCGTGTACTTCGTGCCAGACGGGTTACTATGGCTTTCCCAACTGCAGGTCGTGTGTATGTCCTGCCACAGCCATATGCGATGATTACGGTGAGCAAGGTTTTCACAAATTTCCAGTAATTTTAGTGCCAGTCCGAGGTAATCTATACTTCTTTGTTTATAGCCAGATGACAATGACAAATTTCAATGTACTAGTGTCGCATGATGCTTATAGTATTTCTACATCTTTATTTGTTATTAATTATTCATATTTCAAGAAGGTTTATACATAAAAAGCATATGATACAATTGAAATAAAAAACCCTCAAAATTATTTAATAACACATTGGTTTGACAACTCATTCTAATCAACTATAGTTAAAGGAATATATAATTATGATTCTTAGCCCCCACTAGACTCAAAGATTTTATAGAAATAACTCAACTTATCTCAGGTTTTAGATTGGACTCGAACCCACATCCTTTCTAGTCCTAATCTAACCTGTATTATAGTGGAAACACATAGTGCACAGAAATCTTACGAAGTGTTTATTATATGTAATATATTTTTAACACGCTTATTAAAATTTTATAATAAATGTATGTTGGTAATTGTATGTTTATCTTTCCTAAAAATAAAAATAAAAGATTTTTAAAATATATTTATTTGAATATTTCCTACCAACAAAATACACAAATTAATTTAAACGTCAATCCGCCATTGAAACACGCGATGCTCTCCGATGCGCTCTCTTTCGACTTCCATGCAAAACATTTTTAAATTTAATATAATTGTATGGTATTTTACACATTTATTATTACATATTTATTATTACATATTTTATATTATTATTGTATTTCACTGCGTTGCTTTAGATTTATCTTTACGTGAAATGAGATATTGCTATTGTGGTTGTGGCAATTCTGGGCAAAGTTTCTTTGGGAGGCTTATGTCCAACAGTGGACTGCCATTGGCTGATATGATGATTTATTGTTATGTGTAGGCACCTGCATCTGCCCGAAGAACGTGGAAGGGCCCTCGTGCGACCGCTGCAAGCCGTACACGTTCAACTTCGACGTGCACCGGGGCTGCGACGACTGCAACTGCAACCCACTAGGAGTTGTCGGCAACGAACTTCAGTGTCACCCCGAGAACGGGAGGTGCCGGTGAGTTGTCTGTCTCGGTATTATTTATTAGTATTTTTTTTATTCGACCAGGCCGATTAACAAGCATGCAGTCCGTTACCAAAGCCTATAAACAAATAACATCATAAGGATAACACTAGCGCGCTGCCAATCTTGAGCAACAGTCACATTACCCAGTAATGTCACTGTCTCTCTCACCCTTGAAACCGGAACATAGAAATGCGAACTGCGAAATACTATGTGGCGGTAGAAATAGGTGAGAGTGAGGTACCAATGTAGACGACCTCTGTATGAGGTCTACCTCATGTATACCTAGTTTTTCAACCTATTATACCTCAGTTAATACATAGAATTGAAATATCTGTAATATCAAAATAATAATGACAAAAATATTAATTAATTGTTTTGTGTATCTGATCGATTTTAACGTGTCTTCCACTGGCAGATAGCAACCGCAAAGCACGCAAGTACAAATAGCACTTATGGTCATTTATAAAAGGCTTCCTCGCCCATTCCTCTGGTGGCAATAGAATTGAATAGAATTAACTAGACCAGCTAGACTAGGTTCACCAAAAAAAAAAAATGGTTGCCTGTAAAGTCGGTTTTACGGGCGAAGATTTTACGTGACAACGTCTTTTTCTCGGTAGAATATTTATTGATATGAATATAATTAAATTTCACAATAGAAACAAGGAATTGAATGAAAATAAGAATTGCACTAATTTTAACTATAGAAATATATTTTGTTTACTAAAACATTGTACATGTAAACTTAAACTTAACTAATTCCTATTTGAGTGATTTTGTTGAGGATAGGACGATGATAGGAGAAATATGAAATGAAAGGAAGTGTTTCTGCTGTAATGTGTCTTGCGAAAGTCAAGTCGATAGTTGTTCCTTTTAACGTAGTTGACTTAGAAACGTTTGATACGCAATCAAGATTATACGTATTTTTCATGAAATTAAGAAACGAGTTGTCAGGCTTTACGTTTTTGTTAAAATATAGATTAAATTGTAAATGATGAAGTTGAAAATTAAAACATTTACTTAAATTAGA